>JBBMKC010220320.1:0-12277 GCA_037834085.1 Bipalium vagum
ACCAAGATCACAAAGTTTGATAAGTTTATAATCACAAAAAGTTTATCGATAAGTTCACAAATAGTTTATCACGAATTGGGTACTGTTGGTGTTTTTGGAGCTTTGTTTGGTCGTAGTCTCCACATACCTGCCTAATACTTTTGAGCGGTAGTGTATGTTTACAAATAAAATACTCAAAGCTAACTAGTTTTTTATCATTTCAAAAGTATTAAAGAAATATAATTTTTCTGATTAGTTTTTATATATTTATAGAGACTCCCAGGTCCGGTTCCAAATTCTTCGGCAAAATGACAATAAATGACATTATAGTGAATATTCTGAAAAACATTCTAGTGTTTTCTTTTATATATTTGTGTTTTTTACAAATATAATTTTTATTTTGTGTAAATGTAATTTTTATTTTTATGTGGAGTTAAAACCTGGAGTTTAATTAATTTTCCTTCCTATCTGTTTAAAATATAAAAAAGAATGAAATATAAAATTATAGTAAAAATAATATATAAAATATTATTATTATAATTATAATTAATTAAAAAATAATCATTTTGGTAAATAATTTGTTGAAAATATAGGGAAAAATTGTTTAGTAACATAAGATTACAATAAATGGTTTTTTTAATGAAAATTTTAATGAATATTACAATATTTTATAAAATAATTTAGGAAATAGTAACACAAAGTTACTATAATTAAAAATATAATAATATAAAATAATATAAATAATCAAATTAATTAGGTTAAAAAACAGAAAAAATTATAAAGTAGTAAGACAGGTGAAAATTTTTCAGTCATAGAAAATAAAATTAATTAAAATCACCAGCATAACTTTTGAAAACAAGGATTCAACTGCCAGCACAATTTTCAATTAGCTACTAGCATACAGTCCGTGTCATTACTATTCAAAAGGTATAAATTACAGATACTCAATCAACCAAGGACACAAATAAACAAAAACTCTAATAGCTATTTTAATGAAGGAAGGATAAGCCAACGAATTTCTGTGAAAACCAAGACGCAAGGATTTTGAAATATTACTCAAATAGTGAACGAGTATCCCGCTACACAGCTACGGCAAATATAATAAGTATTATTATTATTTGTGTCAAGTTCAGTAGATTTGATTACAAATCTAACTAAACTTTTATTTAAACTAATATACATAATAATCATTAGTTTCACACTAGAAATAGAAACGATTACCAAATAAATCAAACACTTAACTGTAATTTGATTCAAATTAGAATTAAAGGTTTATTAATTAAATTAAATAAGTACTAAGGATTGGACAGCTACTCCAATACCGCAGGATCAAATTATTTTATTTTTTTTTTACTTCCCAGTATTTTCTTTTTAGTGTTCTCAACTTCTAGTAGGATGGAGAATCGAATTTTTAACTGAGGTCCCTTAAGAGTAAAATACATAAGTGTGATCAGACTTTTCTCTCAAATCTTTAAATTGTATTTTTAAAAAAGTTGTCAGATTTGTATAAAAATATATTTTATAAAACAATTTGTTAATTTAGTTGATCGGCTATATTTTTCGCCAGGATGAAGGCCACTGGTTCAAAAGTTTATCAGTTTAAAAAAATTTGCAATCAATATTTGTTACTTCAAATTATCGTTTATCAATTATTTTAGTACAATGTTCAGAAAATAAGATTTTATTCATGTTGCTATGAAAATTTTATGCTTGGAATGAGATAAGTATACCCATTCTTCATTTACTTAATAATTTTTAGAGGATAAATTAACATTTGCAAAAATACACTAAAATTAATCTAATCCTTTTTATCTTTAATAATCATATCGTAAACTAACTATATAAATGCTTCTTTTAAACTCGTCTTTGAAAGATAAATATATACCGGTATAATAGTTCTTACTAAGCTGAATACTTAGATTAATATTTTTGCACATAGACTATCACCACAATGTGAATAACAGTTTTGACTGATTTTTATTAGTCGCTTGAAATTTTTTTAATCCTTATTAATTTGCTAATTATTATAGCTGGACGATTCTTATTTATTAAACTACTCGATATAATTATAAAAAAACTTTTAGTCTAAAAAATTAAGCACTTAACAATTAGACTTACTGATCTATAATTTTAATTCAACGAATATATTTAATTAGAGTTCAACTTACAAATATATAATATAAAAATACACTATCCATTCAAATTAGCAATTCTTAAGTGTTTTTATCCATAACTGAACTTGAGTTCCTGGCAACCAGCATCAATCGAACGATAGAATAATTTTTAGAATACGCTAGATTTTGTCATAAATAAAAACTGATTGTAAAAATCAAATTATTAATGCCCAAAAATTCATTGTGTAAAATAAATCTTTAGCTTTGTTACCTTTAAATAAATCTATTGTCCTTCAACTATGTTATGGAAATAGTTTTCCCGATCGATAATTGACTGAAAAGATCTCACATCTTTCATTTTGTCTAGATCATTTTTCCCAGAATTCTTTTATAAATCAATAAAGCTGAATAAATACGAATCGATGGAATATTTTGGGAAAGGGTGTGCGGAAACAGGAAAATAATCAATAATAATAATGAACTATGTATACATAACTACAAGATAAATAGACATTGTTTCAATAGAGCAGTATATAGGAGCACGCCATAAAGCCACAACTCTCATGTCCTCTCTAATATTTCTTGTTTGGATTTCAGAGTACTGAAGTGGCGTGTGTGTAGGACTGTAGCTATCAGTAACAATCACAAATGCTAAAGTGTGGCATCGGATGAGCATTGGTCACCCTGGATCAATCATCACAAACAGAGATGTGTTTTGTTGTTTCGGTAGTTCTTCCTGCAAATGTCCCCCACACATACATACGCACACATCTCGAACACACAAACACACACCGAAAATTTTCTAAGACGGCATGAAATCAGCTCGACTGTGTCTCCAATCAGACATGCCTCTGGACCCTCCGCCGGCACCACCTACAGCACCACCGGGGCCGGCACCGGAACCACCATTTCCGGAGCTTCCTCCACCACTATTACCACCGATTTGAGATCGAACATTGCTGCTGTTCAAATATGACGTGGTCTGTCGATTGGTAGTACTGACAACTTTGTAATTATCGATTCCCATTCGTTGAGTGGCATTGTCGAAATCCCTCAGTTCTGAAGCGTGCCGATCAAACAGACTGGTGAGAAGGAAACGACGCTTGTTTTGGAACTCCTCGTTCTTCTGTTGAATCTGAAAAATTTATAGAATTTTCGATTTTTTAAAAACAAAATAGTCGATTTTCTCTTACAGTGGCTTCTAGCAGTGCTTTACGTTTGGAAATCCGATCTCTTAGAGCATTGTAATCGTCACTGTGATACTGTTGCATGTGTTCCTGTTGTAGACGCTGGAACTCACTGAGCATGTTTTTCTCTTTTTCAAGATCATCGTGGCACTTTATCAGTTCCTGGAACTGTGTCAGATCAATTTTGTCCTGAGATAATCAATTTATATTTTAAACTTAATATCAGAAACAATAATCAAAAAATAAATAAACAATGAAAAATCGATAATTAATAAAAATCAATAAATTTAAATTCAAATATATAATTTTCCACATACGTTTTGTTGACGTTTTAGTGCATCAATACTGCTCTCGTATTGTGCTTCAAGATCGGCTTGTTTGCGACGTTCTTCATCTCTTAGATTCTCTAGCAATTGTTTTTCCGTCAAAACGTGATTGAGATGGTTCCCGATGTCGGGCGAGTTTCTCATTGCACGCAATCGTTCTTCTTGCAAAATCTTGAACTGTTTTTTCTGGATATTGGCGGCCTCGCGGAACTGTTTGCGAATCTCTTGTTCTTTCAACTATTGGAAAATAAATTTTGAGTAAAAAATAGAGGGACAAAAATAGAAAAAACCAATAAAATACACAAAATAGCAAACATTCAACTACAAGATAAACACACAGACACATTTGACAACACCTACCTTTAAATTTTTTGGCAAATTCTTGACTTCATGTGAGTGGCGCTTCTTCAACTGGGCCTCCAATTGAGCCGCGTACTGAAGTTGGTTCTCCATTTCCAGATCGTGTTGTTTTTTGATCTGATCTAATTTAAGGCGATGGAGATTTTCCTTCTGTTTATATTCCAACATTTGCAACTTCTCGTGTTGGCTAAACATGAGAGCATTCTCGCGTTCCAGTTGGGTCTCCTGTAATTTGATTCGCTCTTCGACATGGAATTTCTGGAAAAGAAAACACAAGCATTAAAAATTTTAAAAATCGATTTTTTCAAAATGAAAAAATTATCTATTTTCATTAAATTTTAAATCATCACTTCAAGACTTTGAATTCTCAGCAGAGATTCCCGCTTCAGCTTTCTCAATTCAATTTCCATTGTTTGCTGACGTCGTCCAATCAACTCCTGTAGATTGCTGTTCCCGGTTTCGGTTTTCGCGTTCTTCTTTGCAGATTTGATCTCGCCCTTGGTGTCGGCATCCCATTTACGAATCATTTGAGCCTCAAATGTCGACAACTCCTTTTTTTTCTTATCGAAATCGATTTGGAGCGCTGCATCGAGCTTCTCAGTCTCTTTGTTGTGTGTCTGTCGAGTATTGTCAAAATCGCGATTCAAAGCTTGCTTTAAGTTCTCTTCTTCAGTGGCGTTGCGCTCTTCTAATTGCTTCAGCTGCTTTTTATGTTGAGAACGCAACCGTTTCAAACCGTTCATCTGCTCGCGCCAATCGGCTTGCTTGTGCTGATCGATGGGTTCCTGGAAAGCAGCGGAAAAGGCATGAGAACCTTGCATCATGCGACTAGTTTTCAAAGTGGAAAAGTTCGACGTTCCCGCCCCCGGTGGTGGATACAGAACCGATGGATCACATATATCGATTTTCGATACTATGTTCTCCAACAGAGGTTGTGACACGGGACCGCTACTCGCTTGCAATCGAGCGGGACTGACCATCGATCCTTTGGAATCGCTCACGTCACCGGTAGATTTGTTCTGGCTGCGATTGGTGCGGGCCAAAATCGATTTGTCTCCACTACCGATGTATTTCGTGTGCGGATGAGAATTGTTGAGATGGGACCCGGGACTGCCACTGGTCCTATGCAAAGCTCCATTACTCGTACTGGACACACTGCTTCTTTCACTGCTGGAAGGCGCGTTTTTGAAACGACGACTCTCAAAACCGGTTTCACTGCTGCTGCTGATCATGGCCGAAGTATTACAAAGCGGAAGGATCTCGTTCGGAATGCCATCGCTGAGAGAGGAGCTTCGACTGGCACAACTGTTACTGCAACTTCCTTGTCGTTCGCATGTGTCCTGTAATCGGAAACAACCCATCATTTGAAATCAATCAATAAAAAAAGATTTTTAGTTTTTCAATATTTAAATTTAAAGTCAATGTTAAAATATCAATCGATTATATAATTAATTTTATTATTCCCTTAAAATCAATAATAATAAAAATCCATTAGGGAAAATTAATCAATCAATAACCATTTTAGATTGCTGGTGTGAAAAATTAATGTTTAAATATCAATCCTTAATAATACTTAATAGTAAATGTTTAAAAAATCAATATTTAAAAATCAATTTAAAAATAAGAATTTTCAAAGCTTCTACATAAAAATTCATTATGAAAATCAAGCAATAGATTTTTAATTGTTCCTGTGAAATATCAACCGATAATAAAAAACGATTTTCCTCTTTAAAAAATCAATTGATAAATAACGAAAATCAAATTATTTCACCACATACACTGAGCGAGGCTGTGTCGTCTGTGGCACAATAGCTGCTAATGTCTGACGAGTCCTCCACATTAGGACATGTTCGTTTCAACAGTGAACTGGTGTCCTGGCGACTGTTGCACGACGCGTGGGTCCGATTTCCGCAGTGTAGCAACATTTTGCGCAGCTTGTAACTCATCTGAGTCTCCTGAGCTGCAACGGCGTGCTTGGTCCGGCTGATCATTTGATTGAGAACGTCTTTGGATCCACTGATTTTGCTGAAAGCCATCTGCAACGCTTCCGACGCCGACAGTCTCAGCTCCGGATTTTTCTGTAGTAATGAGGTCAGAAAATTATTGAAAGACACACTCCATTGGTGCGGTGAGGATAGCTTAGGAGATTCGTTGCTGGCGATCTGGTACATGGCTGCCATCGGGTTCAGACTGCGAAAATATGGCGGTTCCAGCTCGGCTAACAATTTGAGATAGAGAAAAAATTGATTAACCTTTGCGATTAAATTATAGGAAAATTTCAAATCAAAAATATTCCCGTATCAGCAAACTTAAATTGAAAATTTTATTGATTTATAAATCACTTTAATCGTAAAATAAATATTCAGTTATACCATAAAAACTAATCAATAAAATTAAATATTAATTTTTCAATTATCAATTTATTATTTATAAAAAAAGATTCTTCAATATACCGATATGTATATCGTTAAAATCAATCTAATCTATATTTTCGAATTCGGAAATTAAGGTTCAACTTATAAAATCATGACTTCAGTTAATGGTCGTTTCATTTTTAACGATTTTGTTTTATATTTTTGTTAAAGGAAAACTGTCTACGTAAAAAAGATCTGATGTGAAATAATCGATTTTCCATTTGATAGTGTGGTCGTCAGTGTAATCACATTTTTAGAAATCGATTAAATAATAATAGTGAAACAATCAAGTTGAAGTGATTTATTTAATTAATTAAAATCATTAAACAAATCAATACTTCGTCAAAAAATGTTAAAAGGTAAATCATTCCCTTCGAAAAAATGACATTATAGATAAATAGTATTTATAATAATTTATAATAGAAAATTGAATCAACAATAATAATCATTTGAATTAATTTTAAGAAAACCAGTTTCATTTCTGTAATAAAAATCGATCAGACTTCAACCATTTCTCTGCATATTGCAATTATCAATTATTAATATTATTTTTTTATTTATTGATCTTTTAACGGATTTCGAAATGATTAAAAGAATAAATCACAAAATGGCAGCACACCATTTTAATTGACAAAATGTTCTTCCTCTTCCACTTACCCATTTCTATACATGTAATTCCCAATGACCACAAATCGACTTTCTCGTTGTACAGACCGCTCTCCATAGCCAAAATTACTTCCGGTGCAATCCAGAAAGGGGTTCCAACGAAACTGTTAGCGGGGCTTATAAAACTAACCGAACCGAAATCGCCAATTTTAATGCCTCCTTGATCAGTGATGAGAATATTGCTGGCTTTGATGTCCCGATGAATGTGACCGTTCCCGTGCAAATATTGCAATCCACACAGAACTTCAGTAACAACACAGGCAATTTCCATTTCACGCAATGCTTCTTTATGCACTGAAATATCACCATCGCAAAAAAAATGGTGAATCTAAAAAGCTGGAAGACAAACTAACCTTCCAATATGTCTGCCACTGATCCCAAACAATAATCCATCACAAGCTAAAACAATTTATTAAATAAACGATAAAAAGGAATAACTATCAAATAAAATAATAATTAATATTAATAATCGATAATAAAATTATAAACTAATAGAAATAGTAATAATAATAAAACTATTATTATTATTAATTCATAATTATATATATATATATAATCAATTTAAATTTTATAACTTATTATTCATTTTATTATTAAATCAATACATGTAAGAGTATGATCAATGTTAGTGTACCAAGCCCAAGTCACCTTAATAAAAAAAGTAAAAATGACTTTCAAGATGTGATATTTGTTGATAAAGTTTTTAAGATCAAATGATAGTCAAAACGATGATTAGATGATGGTCGGTCTTCCTCACCATCAAGTACCATGAGTCGCGGACTTCTATAAATAGAAGCGCTTGAACACGTTATCTCTACTGACATGATCTCGAAACTGGTAACGGCACCTCAGCACAGCTGCGCAAACATTTTCATTATCACCGCAACAAAACAGTGTCGATATTATGCGAGCGTGCACACGCTTGGGTGACGCAACGGTGTCATCGTTTTTTTCTTTCAATTGCGGCTTTTGTCAGTAAAATTATAAATAATTTTTACTTCGTTTTCTATTTTTGATTTCTTGTCATCAATTAATATCGATAATTACTGTGGATTAATCATTAACAAATGATTTTGTGATGATTTGAAATCATCATTTGGCGCATTTTGTCTTTTCAACACTAGAAATATCGATTTTCATTCAACCACTGAACAAGAACGGCTTTGTCGGTTGAATCCGTTTTACATTATCTCAGTAGGAGAGCAGATCAGACCAAAGCTCATTTCTGTCGATCAGAGAAAAACGAAGTAATAATACCGATCGCTATTATTATGATAAAATGTACTTTCTGTACATTTGTACTTTTCTCATTTGTAATTTAATCTTTTTTTCAAACACAAACTGATCCAAATCGATGATTATCAATCTCGGATCATGACAGAAATTGTCAATATTGATTTTTATTGAAAAAATTAACAATCCAAAAACGAGAAAAAAGGTTTTTCATTTTTCGTCAATTTTCAATCAGTAAAAACTATTGTCCGTTTTAAAAAACCAACTAAAAAGATAGGTAATTAGAAAAGCTAATGTAAACCATCTCTCCTTTAAAATCTGGCGAATTTTCATCAGCCGAAGAAAAATTCCTTCTACAGAAATTGGTTATATTTCCTTTCTTTTTATTATAATTAATAAACATGAACAATATCTTCACTTAAATATCAAAAATCGATAATTATCGATCTTACAATAGACCACTTTAAGTATTGATTTATTATTGGAAAACAAAAGATTTTCTCATATATTAGAATTCGTTTTTATATAAGAATTATTTTCGATAGTTATCGATTTAAAATTATAACACTTAAGTATCGATTTTTTACTATAAAAAGAAAAAATGATTTTTAAATCCAAAACAGAAATGGAAAATCGATCAAATAGAACGGATAATAAAGATTTTTATGTTAAAGTTGAACGATTTATATCAAATAATGATCTCTGGGTCCAGGAAATGTTAAGATAATTAATAACAATTGATTCATTTCACAGATCATAGTATAGAATGAGCTCCTCCGGCCGAGAGAGGAAACCTCACCGAAAACAATCGACTGGGATGAGATTAAATTGTAATTTGATTGACATATCCATTAAATGTACCAGGTGAAAAATCACAGAAAACAACAACTATAGCATAGTACTTTTAAAGACCGGCCAAAGAACAAATTTACAACACGGATCAATATTTTTATGACAATATCACAAATTATCATTATGCACAATCAATGAAAAGGCTTTGTGTTTTTTTCATTATTAATAAATGACCATTATTGATTTAAAAGAAATCATATTTTTTGTTTCAGGTGACATTTTACCAAGATTCACTGAATCTTTCCTCTGAATTGAATTCCCAAAGACAACTTCCGTAATACTATTGTAAACTAGATTTCGTAATCAATATTCCATCTATCTCGAGATTCGACGACCAGAACAGAGAGTGGTACAGATATATGTGACATAGACGTCAATATACCATCAGATAATTGTACAAAGGTTTTAGATAAGTGAAACAATAAGAAATTAGTTTTTTACTTTGTGAACAGTTAAATGGAAAAGGCTTTCATGCATAATTTATCTTGATATTGGACATTAAAGGATTTTATAGTGAAATTAAAGTAAGTTAAGAAGCTCACCCAGGCATTCTGATCTTTCAGATAACATCCTTTATAGCTGAGACAGTTCTTGTGATCCAATTCTTTCAAAAACCTCACTTCGCGAGCAATATCCTCCCAGTCTTCTCGTTCGGACTTTTTCTTTTTACCATCTACTTTGATTTCTTTAATAGCAACAATTTCTTGGGTATTTACATTTCTTGCCTGCATTCCAGAATTTTATTAGAATCTTGAACAATTTCAAATTCTTACATAATAAACGGCTCCAAAGTTACCACAACCGATTTGCCTTAAATCATTATAAATAAATGTTGGGTCATCATTGGTAAACAGGCTGGCGATATCAGGCCTTTCTCGGAATAGGTTCGGTTTTGATGGTCTTGGCATTTATAACATTTCCCGATAGAAAATATTTCAATCTGAATATTAAACTTCAAAAATTTATAGTTTATCAATTATATGTTAAATTTAATTTTTTTACTTATTTTAAACAAGTTTATAAATAAATTGTATTTATTACAACAAAAATTACTAATAAATAATAATTGTGGAAAAAAATTCACGTAGTGGGTTTTTAGATATTAATAAAGATCAATTGGTGAAAATCTTTTCAATAAATAAACATTTTTATCTTTTAAAATTGGAATTTATTTTAAAATGTTTTTTCGATCAATCTTTTTAATTTGGTACCATAAGGATTTTATGTTTATTTATGCTCAATAATATTTCATTTTTCAATTCGTCAATATAAAACTAAAAATATTAAAATCAAAGTATATATCAAATACATTATAAACTCTGTGGTTCTTTAATTGCATTTGTTAATTTTGTATCCTACTTTTTAATGTGTTTACAACACTTGTAATTAAAGGAATTCTAATCGAAATAATAATTTTCTTTTAATTTTAATAAATAAGATTTCATTGCTTTCTTAGAAAAAATTAATTTACCGTATAAGTCTAACGGTCTGAGTCGCAAGCTAAACTGTTACAAAGGGCGCGTACAACTGGGCTCACCAACTCCCTCGAAGGAAGTGTAGATAATAGAAAACTCACGAATAAACAAAGCGATTAACAAAATAAAGTATATTTGTTATCACAAATGCAAGGTTAGAAATCTATTCAATCAACAAACAATATTCAAACTACAAACGATTATTTAATTAATAAAATATCTTCAATTTCACTGTGAATCCCAACATAAGAAAAATAATGAAATTGTTGAATATTATATAATAAATGTTAAATAATTTTCAAATTAAATAAATATAATAATAACAATGACTTTTAGAACTGGGATCAAATATGGGTGTTCAAGGAAAAACCCCATCTTCAACTCACACCCAAGTTAAGCCAATGTGTGTTTGGATATTCTGTACTATTTTCTATGGTCTCTGAAAGTTGCTTTTAAATCAATGAATCTTTACACTCTGTTTTTTTCATTTTTACTGCTTTATAAATTCTGGTTTAAACATCATTATCTTATAATCTAATTATTTTTCAAATTTTCATAATTTGATATCAACCCTCTTTTTCCTATAGTCGAAACATAAGTGTCATTTTGTTCTTGTTTGTGAATTCGTCGTTTCAATTTAATTTCATCTCTAAAATATATCTTTATTTTGCAAATTGTTTTATTTTCAAAGTAATATAAAATTAATTTGATTTAAATTACAATTACATTTTTTCATCTATATAACTTATCAAAATAAAAACTAATGCTAAAATTAAAGAAATTAACTTAATTATTTTCATTTAAATAATTTTTAACCTTCTAAGACTTATTTATTGAACTTGGAAAAGCTTATTATTTGACGATTTTAATTATGATATAATTTTATTCCATTTATATTTGAATCATATTTTTATGAATTCACTTAGATTTATTTACGATTAATCTTTTGCTAAAATTTTAATATTAACCAGCTAAGCTTATTTTGACTGACTCCTTTTTTATTATGGTTAGTTTCTGCTGTAATCCTACGAGTAAAACAAAATAATGAATAACAACACGATAATTTATTAAGGTTCAAATCAGAATCACAAGAACAAACCATATTAATGACGAAGCACATTCCAATTGATAGGCAACAGCCTTTTGAATTACAATCACCATCCCTATCGCCCACTCCGATAATGTTAACAGATTTCTATACACATACCTCAAATCAAATTCTGATACTACGTACACAATCAAATATTAATAAAAATGGTAGTAAGTTCATTACAATAATATGATAATTAAGTTTATCAAGATAAGATAAAATGACAATAAAAAATAAAGAAGCAAAACAGCACGGCTCACTGACTGAGAATTAGATTAAGCCCCTTGAACAACTTACGAGTTCCCTTTCGGGTCATACATAGTCAGTCGAGCTCAAAAAAAAACATAGAATTTCATACTTTCACATATTTTATCAACAATCTTAAAATCGTATTAGTTCATTTTTAGCAGCGACCCTAATTTCCATAGTACTTTTAAGTAACAATATTCTATAACAATTTTTCACAAACCCTCTGATTTTCTTTAACTGATTACAGTAACAATGGTTGAGTTCACCAAGAAGCACAACCAGAATAGAGTCTAATAAACACAAAAAAGTAATAATAATAATAATAATAATAA
>JBBMKC010220331.1:0-12275 GCA_037834085.1 Bipalium vagum
TTCGAATATCGAGTTTTAAAAAGGACACTTTATAAAAATTTAAAAATTCAAAAATATGTTCAAATACTCACAGTCACAAAATTCTTATATTAAATCTTTAATTATATTGAAATATTTTTTTACTTTTAAAAAGATTTTTATATTTTTATATTTGTAAATTAGAAATAAAACTTAAAAAACGATTTTATATCTTCTCAAAAGTATCTGGAACTAATTTTGTTAATATAATACTATTTTGATTTTTTATTACATAGATATAAAAATATTTTATAAATTACTCTTGTTTATTATTGATCCGTTCTTAACTTAGTTGGTAAATTTGTTATTTAAATTTATAACAAATACGGAGCTCTACTATTCGAAAGAAAATATAATATCTAATATTTTCTAAAAAATATAAACTAAATAATCTTTTATTAAAGATTTTATACCAAATGTTTTATGGAATTTACATTTTTAAACAGAACCTTCTTAAATAAAGGTTTAACTGATGATAACAATATAAATTATTATATATAAAATCGATCGATTCTAATAAAAATTCGAAAAGAATATTTCAAAAAATATAATCAATTAATTTTTGAAAAAATATTTAATATAACTAAACAATGAATAAGAAATTCATTTAGTCTGTGGGTACAATTTCATAATTTTAAAAAAGAATTTTAATGAGTTTAAAATTCAAAAAACTACCTATTAAAATGATCATCAATAAACTTGAAGGGAAAATCGATAATCTAAATCTACACATTGAAAAAACTCACGTATAATTGGTCCATTTCAATCCACATTCATTTTCATCTTTATAAGCACGATCAAAATTAAAACGATGTTTCAATACATCATTCTCAACGAATTCTTCCTGAATAGCACTCCATTCATTGAATAGGTATTTCTCGCCAAAATCTTTAAAATCAACATGACATTTTTCAACTTCTCCTTTGCTCAGATAGTCCACAACTCCTGATTGTGGAAGTGAATTAAAATCTCCACATAAGATTACGGGCATCTACAATGGAAAAAATGTTGTGAGAAATGTTGAGAGAAATAATAAAAAATTACTTCACTGGGACATTTATTTGGCATGTTTTCTGACTTGAAATAATTACGAATATAATTCCATAATTCAGAAGACCAAAACAGCGTTTGAATGAGCTTGACATCGCTATACTCAGGATCCCAATGAATGTGGCCAGTAGACACACAAAGTTTTCGTTTATTCATTTCTTTAACAACGAAAATTTGAACATTTAACATATACGCAATTTAAAATTTACTTGGATCTTTTGCTTCAAGAATTATACTAAGAGCAACATTGTCTCTATTCATAACTCTGTTCAATAACTCCGGTGCAGGATTTTTACTAACCCCAATACAAGACAGCATAAATTCGTGTGTTACATGATGAACTTTTTCAAAGCTGAAATTCAAAATAGATTTTAATTGGTACGGATAATTGATATGCTTTATTCACATAAATTTTAAATTCCATGTCTAATTTACTAAAGTCAATATACACTGTTTTATCTTGGCATATTTAATAACTAATTTTGTACAAATTTCTTATTTAAAATACCAATAGTTCAAATTTTTGAACAAATTCCTTAGAAATAAAAAAATTTGAAATTTCACACTAAAATCTTTTATATTTAGAAGAGCTATAAAATACCAATACAATATTGATTAAATATTTCTTTATGTTAATCTTATATTTAACTTATTATGAATTGAGAATTGTTAAGTAATTTTAATAATCATTTCAAAGAAGCTAATGTTAACATAATTATAAACATTTTTTTATAATAATCTAATTTAAATTTATTAACTCACAAACTAATACCAGTCTATGTCATGGTCAAAATAAATTTATTTCTTTAAGCTATTATTGTTATTTGCTTTTAACCTAGATTACACTGAGAAAAATTATTAAAAGAATAAATAATGATAATTAATTATTATTAAATATATCTAATTTTAAATAACAAGATTGTCTTTTCTAGTTACCTGGCCGCTAACAAGATTAAGGACTTCTAGATAAATGTTATGATAAGGAATGTTTGATTTGATCAAGAAAAAAATTCCTTTATCTAAATAATAATAAAGGAAAATTATATGAAAAACTTAATTCCTTGAAATTGTATTTTGAAGATTGAAGACATTTTAAAAAAAATTATCAATTAAAAAAAAACTCAGATTTAGTCCAAAAAAAAAATTACAGCATTAACAGTTAAGATTTACTGTCATTATAAATTTTAACATAAATCATCTTCCAACCCATTCATCCGAAGTTAAAACAAAAATTGCTTTGTATTGTCAAAATACTTTCATAAACAGTATCACAAATCATTCTCAGTGTTGATTTCCTTACAGCTTACATGGAGCATCAAAATATATTTCAATGAATATTTCTTTTATTTAACGCATAGTGAGATTTCAAGAATGACACTGAATCATCATTCATCTAAGTCATATTTCCTCCAACAAAAATATTAATATTCTCAATGATAGTAAGAATTTGAAAAATATTTTTTAAGATTCAATACGAAACTAATTTCTCTCCAGAAAAGAAAACCATTTTAAAGTATTTTAGTTAATATGTTCTTTAAATGTTTTTAATGAAAGATAAATAGAGACCATTCGAGTCAGGGCGCCACCAGAGATTAAAAGGACTGCGAATTCATGATTAGATTCATTAACAATTTTCTTTTATAATTAAAAATAAGTTATTTTAAATACCCAATAATCAAATAAGAATAAACTTATCGATAAAAGAACACAAATCATTTAAAATATTTTCAGAAAATATCAAAAGATTAATTATTGACAAGGAGGAATGAATTTTCCATTTCACAAGAATCTTGATTTAAACTTCGCATATGAGTAACGAATGGAAAATAAATTTAGATTCATTTGAAATTTAATATTCCATCAACAGTAGTATTATTTATTATCAGCAATGAAAATGGAAAAAATTTCAATGGCTACAAAAACTAAGCAAATTTATGATTGGGAGATGTCAGTATGAGATTATTCAATAACATGACCTTGTTTCTAATATCCTGCTCACTGCTGGTTCCAAATATTGTACACATGACACACATTGCTCCTCATATCGTTTTAGAAATACTTCTATTAATTTCAAATCAAAGTTTTGAGAAATGTTACAATGGCCACATTATTTATCTGGCAGAACTTTATGATAAACACTATTGACATTATATAGCAACCATAATAGATAACACACTTGATATCGATTAATAAAGGGTCGACAAAATCATTAAGCAATCGTATTCATCATATAAAGAGCTCTTTCTCATTTTATTCAATTAATTAACAATGTAAAAAACAATGTATACAAAAAAATAGAATACAGAAAAAAGTTTGATATTTGTCAATGACCAATTGAAACGATTACAATTTTTTGGTTAATCATAACTCGTAGAAGTAAAGTTCACTTGTCATTTACCAGTGTAACATAACAGAGTAATAGGAATCGCTTAGCTTTCTTTACCACTTGTTAATGTTACTCACAGCTAAACAATGTAATTAATTGAGTCAAATATGACAGTCATAAATCAGTTCTCACGTGCTCCTAATGTTCCCACACACATGGAAAAAAATATCGTTATGCATAAATTTATATCTGTAAATATAATTGACAAATTAAAGAAAATCTACACAAACATTTTCGATTTTTTACCATGTTATTTTTTTCCAATTTGTTTTCACTTGAAATTTTAAAATTAATGTATTCATTTTTATACACAAAATAAATTATATTTTACAATATCAACAAAAAACTGCATGTAATTCATAATAAATTATAAACACTAACCATTCCACCTTCCAAAATATTGCGCAACCATCAACACACTTTGAATCAGATTCGTGCATGGTTCTAGATCGGCTTTTCGGAACGAATAATCCATCGTAATTTCTCTTTTTCAGTTCCACAGAGAAAACGGCCTCATATTGACTTGTTTCCAATTCCTGCAAGATGAACGTAAATTTAAAAAAATCTCCATTAATTAATTAATGAAAATTTATATCCTAATGTGCTTTAACAAACATACATTTTTATTGATTTTAAATTTTGTAAAATCAAGAAATTTTTACATATTTCACTCTGTTCGTGTTTTAAATAAAAATGAAGAATCTTCAATCTTTTACAATAACCAAATAAGTGTCACTCAAAAAATTAACAATTCTGAAAGAAAATCAACATGACGTAAGAAATCAACTATAACTGAGCAAATGTGCTGCTCCTATTAAACGTTATTTCACAAAATAAAATTTATAAAGAAAACTTTCATAGGTTTATGACAATCGCTTCTCGAAAACAGAAAACCATAATTATAAGAAAATAATTTATAAATATCAAAAATACTGAATAAATCTAAAACAGAAGGACATTTAAAATTAATAATGAAATCTATTAAATCACAAGTTATCAAATATTAAAAACATTATTTTTTTTATTTATCACTTCTGAACTTTGATATTTAATAAATGTTAATGTGAAATTAATTAAAACGATTTAAATACTCACAAAAACATGAAAAATTTTGAATTCCTTACACCTCGGTCTTGGTAAATAGTGTGTAATATGATTTTCTGTAAACCTTAACTAAATCATTTCTAACTACGCATCAAAAGGGTTTCAATTTGTTTTTCGACAAAATTATAAATTAAATAACTTTAGCCGAACCAAATAAAAAACATTCCCACCTATAAATTTGATATTAATAGAAACTTCTCAATTACAATACACAGAAATATGTATTAAATTCCATAGAGAAGACTTTTTTGAAAAAGAAAATTCTTTTTAATTTCATCGCTCAGTTATCATAACTGATAATTCTAGGGTATTTGTGAATTTTCTTTTCATGATATTGACATGAATCAATAAAAACTTATGAGGATATTTTAGAATATAATAGTACAAAAAATCAATAGATCAAGAAAAATAATTTCAAACGTAATTTTCAAACTCCTTAGCACATACCTGAAGACAAATTATATCTGCTTTGTATTTCCAAATTTCTTCAAGAATGCCTCGTTTTCGATATTCCCAATCCAGAGCAAATACTGGACAATATGGATACATATTTGTTGTGGCATATTTTTGGCAAAGTACATTGTAGCACATCAACGTAAATGACACTGAATATTAAGAATGCAAAGTAAGTCCTCAAAATCAAAATTATAAAATGATTTCTGGTGGATAATTTGCTTCAAAGAAAAGGAGTAGACTGATTACCAATAATTAATAATATTTAATTCTCTCATCGAACCTCGTTATAATGTGTTAACAAAGAGTGGACAATTAATTAAATAATTTTACGAATTATCCACAGAAATTGTTAAAAGAAAAACATTATTACTTCCGTCGGTTGGCTCTTCTATAATGTGCCAATTACGACTTGGTGGAGCAACGACTTTATCTAAAAATATTCTCAGTTAATAAATGAATAATTAAGTTTAATAAATTTTAATAGTAATTTTATCAACCATTTTGAAAGGCTACATTAAAAAGATTCATGTTTTGAAGATAAACATTGAATCGATTAACCTATACAAAATAATATCGTATCATCAAACTCACAATATTGGAGAAATCTTTGAGGTATTAGACATGTTTTCAATGAATCAAATATATCGTTTTTGCGGGATGATTGGATAGGTTCAGCTATAACACAAGCTGATTTAGAAATAAGATCGGAATATTCATTATAATTACAAACTTTACAAGAGCTGCAACTGTAATTAAAGTTAGAAAAAAAACTAGGCGGTATTTTCCGACATTCATAGCAAAAAGTTAAATTAGTCTGACAAAAGAAACATTTTTTAAGGCTATTTGGTATTAAAACTGATACATGTGGCCTGAGATAAAGGTTGGAAAAATCGTTGAGTGAAAAATTATTTGCTTTGTAATTATTATTGATGATATCTTCATGTTTGTTGGAACAATTTCCTAAATTCAATGGAGTAGAGTATTGTAACGTTGAGATTCCCGACAATTTTTCTACTCTGAACGAAACATTTCGACAGTTTGTCAAGTCAACACTAATGCCGTTACAAAAAGAAGATTCAGAGATTTCACTATCAGTTGGACAGGAAAATTCAAAAGTAAACGATAATCTTTCCGAAGAATAAGATGAAACACTTTCTGGTATTTTCGGTTCTGGAATATCACTAGCCGATTTGATTCGAGACCTGTCAGATTTAATATTGATATCATTGTTTTCCTTGAATTGAGACTCTAATACTGCGTCGGTAGACTTTATTCTTTGTCTTTTCACGTAATTACAAACTGGACATTTATCTTTTTCAAAGTTAATCTTCTTTACTCGTTGGTTCGGTGTATAATGGAATAACGTGTGGACACCGGAATTAGAGTTTTGAATATCATTAGAAATCGATTCTTTATCCAGCGATTTTGACAAATGATTAACCACTTCTGAAATTGTTATTTCATCATCCAACGAAGAAGATTCAGATAATTTTTTGTGATTATTCGAAATAATATGGCTGCCAGATTCAAATTTCATTTTCATATTTTTTCTGCACGATTTCGACGAATTTTGAGGATAATTCATTCTTTTTATTTTCCGGCCTTTAGATGAGCCTTTCAGAGTAAGAATATCCAATTCATCCGCATTCGAATAATGTGTGGATCCATTTTTAAATTTTTTATTGTTCCTCATTTAGAAGCAGGACTTTGCTCTCAAGTATGAAATACTTTAAAATATTTCAGGTTTCGACAAGTTTTCCGATTTGAAATAATAGTAAAATAACAAAAAATATAAATTAAAATTAGCTGCTAGAAGAAATTACAAAAATTTAGAGAAGAAAAAGTCAGCTATATATAAAGGATAGAAAAATTTCAATTTGTATAGTTGAACACCGACCAATCATATTACAGTAATCGTTAATCAATATTATTCATAAAGGCATTATTATATTATTAATATCTCAACCATATTAATTTGTTTGTCATCCAGAGTCACAATTAATATTAATGTATTCATCGCCGGTTTCTGTTTAAATGCTGCTCACTTAATGAATCGTTTCGTCATGCATGAGCTAGTTACCAATATTTCTTCAATGCTTTATGTAATAGTCATGATTCATTATGGATCAGTAAATTATAAATTACTGAATAGATGATTGTAAGATGTTATCATACCAGGCACCCTCATCAAACACATTTTACAATAAATTACAGATACCGATAATTATTTGACCTGCTTTCTTATAATACCATCACAATGAATAATAATAATGAGTATTTTGATAATAGATTTTAATGGTGCCCTATTTAAATAAAAATGTAATGATAAATCAATTTTTTAACAATGCATCAATACTGGTAAACAAAATAATAAAATAATCAATATAATCTTATATTTGAAGGTATTCAGTAAAAATATGACCGCAAGAGAAAAACACAACACATACATACACACAATTGTTAATATTAAACAAACTAGTTGCAACTTTTCTGATAGGTTGTATAAAGTTAAATGGTTTTTATTTCGAAATCACTGAATCGTGTTGTTAACGAAATTTATTATACATTTAGACAAAAACAAATTTTCAAAAAAAGATAAAAATTTTGTTAAAATTAAGATTAATGTTCGACTTACTTTTGATATAAAACTGTTCCAGTAAGTGTCGGATTAAACCTTTCCCAGTGTTCTCCAAGTCATAAATTTGGGCCGTTATGTTGGTTAAAGGATTATTTCGTAAATCTACGGGATTTTATTATTATCAAATCTTTAAGAAAGTTGACAATAATAAAAGAACCACTTTGAAAAAAAATATCAATAAAATTGCATGAGTTATAAAATGAAGATCTTTTGTTAATCTGTCGTTCATCAATTAATTTAATCTTAGAAAAAAATAACGACGCTTAAAATTACAAAAAATTGACATTAAAAATTACTTTAACTCTGAACAATATTCTAGTAAATATTTAATAATCATAAATTAAATTTTTGCATTTTTAAATATATCAATCTTAAAGTTAAGAGAATTGATAAAAAATTATTCTCTCATTTCACAAAAGTAAGAAACTGATTTTTTTCAAATAAAAATTTTAAAAATATCAAAAGTGAACATTAGCTAAATAAACTTCTCAAAATAAAAAGGTTTTTTCAGGATTTTGAAAAGTTGGTAATTCAAAATGATATGAAAATTAATTTGATAATAAATGAGAATTTTAACAATTATTATTTACTCTTCATTCATAAATACAAACCTCTTTCCAATTCCAAACGACTATAGATGATAAGAAAATAAAAATTTTTATTAATTCATTCTATTTTCTAAATATGATCAAGAATTTGAAAAATGTAGAAATTTCATGAATAATATTCTATTAGAAGCTATTGTTATAAACTGTGTTATACAGCTACCAAATCAATAAAAAACTTATTCTGGTAGTTTTTTCAACGATTTTTTCTGTATTCACCAAAGAAGTAAATTTTCAGCTTTATTTTATAAAAATAACTTTAATAACTTAAAATTCATGAAAAAAATTTGCCAGAATTTTTAGTTAATACAAAATTTATTTAATATAGTGACTGTCATCCATCTAAAGAAAGCAGAAATCATTATACAAAAAACTATTGAAACATAAAATAATCAATATCTCCATAATTAATTAATAATTGGTTTATTATAAATTGATAAGCAATTAATTAACTTGAGTAAAATTAATCGTTAGGTAATGGATAAATTAATCACGATATAAATTATATATTATTTTATAAATATTCCTTAAAAGTAGGATTGTTTATTTTCTAATGTCTAACATTTCTGTCAAAATAATTACACATTACATCAGAAATACACACACGGGAATCAGAGTAAAAGTTCAGAAATCTATTTTAGGCATATTTGAAATTGTACGTGTTACTGTTTTGCTATGGCAAAATAAATATTTTTATATTATAAGAGAAAATTATTCACAGAAACCTGTTGATGAAAAAAAATTATGATATCGAAATGTAACATGTTAAAAATTTCATTATTCAACAGCGTATCGGGACAAAAATAAGGAAGACATTAAATACCCGAAAATATTATTGTTAAAAATCTAAATTACGTTTAACCAAACTATTAATTTGTTTAGTGACATAATTATGAACATTAACCAAGCGAATGTAAAACACACGAATAACGATCAACAACTTTTTATCATCTGTATTAACTTAAATTAATTTACACATGACATTCGTTAAGATAATTTTATTGCAAGATCAATAAAAATAAATGGTTCAGATTTCACAATGTTTGAAATCATTGATTTTTTGTAAAAAAGACTTAAGTAAAAATAGATATTCCTTATTACCAAAATCTATTTAAACAATACCCATCAATAATTTAAAAACAATAAAATTATAAGTTATTCTATTGTGAGTTTATTTTATTTTCAAAAAATTATCACTTATCCACATTTTAACAAAGCTAACAGGTTGGTAGAAATTTACAAATTAATCACACTTTCAAAATCTTTTCTAATATTTCTACATTACTTTTCACTATTCACAAATTTTGATTATTTATTTGAAATAAACTCTTTCAATTATAAAAATCACATTGATCGCATAATTTGATCTTTGTGTTCAAAAATGCAAATTCTGCAAAGAGAGTTTGAAATAAATTACCCAAATATGAAATGTGTGCAGACGCATGAAATCTGATGGAATTCGAGAAACAAGCTAAGTCAAAATCACAAATTAATCGCACTGACGTGATAACTTTAAACGACGATAGTCTTTTCAATGGACATGTCAAAATCGACTTAATGATATCGATCTATCGATGACAAAACATAGTGGTCAAATAAACACAATAATAAGTTGAAAAATAAACAATTTGCACAGCGAATTTCATTAGAGTAAATTATCAGAATATGAAGGTGAAACCAATTTTAAAATAATTTTAAGAGTATCGATCAATTAATTACCTAGCATTTTCACATTATGGAGTAATCCAAAAGTAAAGGGTACTTCTTTAATTTTATTATTGGATAATAAAACGTTTCGTAATTCGAACATATATCCCATTTGATTGGGAAGTTGGGATATGTTGTTATTGCTTGCGTCCAAATTTTTAAGATTTTCCAATTTACAGATTTCTTGTGGCAAAGAATCAAATAGATTGTTTTTTAAAACCAAAGTTGTTATGAAGGTATGAGAGCAAATTTTTATAGGAAGTGTTCTTAGATATCCTAAATATTAAACTTAATGAAATTCTGGTACCCAAACAAGAAATACCTGTTAACTGTAGCCGAAACCAATCACTTGTTTTTCCCTTTTCAATCTCTTCTTTCGTCATTGCTCTGCTGGGCATACTAAATTCTGCTGATCCATATGCGCTTTGTTTTCGCATTGATGAGATATTTTCAATTGACATCTAAATTCAAGACAAAGACAGTTTAATAACCAAAATTCAAAAATTAAAAATTTATAAAAAATTATTACTCAAAAACTTATTGGTAATTAAAAAGCTTTAAATTATTATTAAATTGCTTTTATTCTTGTTATGAAAACTTATTTATTAGTAAATGTAAAGTTGACAATTAATTTAACAATAGGAATCAAAATTAGTAGAAAATTGAAACAAAAAGATCATAAAATAAAAAGAAATTTATTGAAATATTTATATATTCAAATTATAGATTTCATTTAAGAACAGCTAACTATATATTTTATAATAACATTTTTATTTAGTATTTTTATATAATCATTTTGTCAGTTTAATCAAAGATTTTATCTTTATATATTATATTTTATAAATTTCCATGAAATTTAAATAACCACGCATCAAATGATATTTCTAATGACCTAATTTATAAACCTATGATGATTCAAATTTCCATTTAAATAAATTGCATTTTACAAAATCTGAATTTTGTTTTCTATATCATTCAGCCAATCTTGTTAAATACTCTCCCTGTTGGATCTTTCTGGTTTCTCAACTAATTCCTTGTGGACACGATGCGTTTGGATCTTTTCTTAGTCTTCCTACCGGATTATTTCCTGGTCTTGTCTGACGTGGCCACGATTTTCTGATTAGATTATTTCTACTGATAACTCAACAGTTAGAACTTCTTCTTTGATTGTTTCGGTGGCAGTATTCTTCTGGCTCCTCTAATATCTTTGTCAGATATAATCCAAAATTTCTGAATCAGGATCCTCCACCCAGGTCCTTATTAACTATTCGATATTCTCGTTGATTCTTAATTTTCTACTTACTGGGTCAGTTGAATCTATTTCCTGCCAATCCTGGTTGTCCGTAATTGTCTACTTGTACCGCTAATATAATTGTTTCCTCGTCTGCATTGTATTCACAATCCACCAAAATATTATAATAATCCATTATCTGAATTGCTCTTTCTCTTACTGTCCTCACTCTAGTGCATTAGTGCAAATTCAGTTCCTGATCTCTCCATCCAAATATTTTAAACCTGATTTTAATGGATCTCTAATTTAATTCTCTTAGTCTCATATATCGTCTGTATGTTCTTACCAAGCTCTCATTTCTGTTTGTGGAACTCCAAATTTCGTTATTCGAGATTTTATTGCCTTCAGTATTTTCTGCAAAACTCCTGTTAATTCTGTCACTTGACTCAATAGATCAATGATTCTCTCTTTATCTCGTAACACTCTAATGAACTCCTCTATATATTGTTTCTCGGAGTATACTAGGGATGTTGGAGTATATGCAAGGTTTTTGGGATCTACCACCTCAAAAAATACACTAGAATATATCCCACCACCATAAAAAGATATTTTACAATTTCTTTGACATAAATACAATAAGAAAATTAATAAAAAAGAACACGATATTTCCTAATACTTATTTTTCCTTTGTCCTCATACTATTGAGCCTTAGTATTTCAGGCTAAGGGATAAGGAACATTCCTTGGAAGATAATATCATCCAATATACCGTGAGCAACGGATATTGAGTCACCTCATCAACCGTGGTCCGTTCAGGAGATCTTCATACATCATTTTTGTTCTTGTCCCATGAGCCTTGGAATGTCAAACTACTCATGACATACATTGATCTCGGTATAAAATTATCACGAGCCTTGATAATTTTATGTTTTTAATATATTTAGATATTTAAAAATTATCAAAAAAGAAGAATAAGAACTTTAGAGTAGTATTTTTACCTATTCTTATTTAGATATTTATAAGTTAAAAACATTATTTAAGAAGATTTAAAGGCAATAATTAATGATTATTTATATAATAG
>JBBMKC010220342.1:0-12274 GCA_037834085.1 Bipalium vagum
ATTGTCGTAGATTTATTTGTCGGGTTTCGAGGTATTTGTCGTAGATTTTGGTAGTGATTTTGGTAGTATTGGTCGTAGTCTCCACACTTAGTATTCGGTATAGGGCTGCCGTTGATGGTTATCTGTCCGATTTTCTTCTTAGAAAGATTTAAGAACGCGCATTTAGAAGCGTTTGGTGTCATCCCTGACCACTGGATAACATTAATCACATCGTTCGCCATGTTTTGCAAATCTCCAATCTTGTTGGCAACGACAGCTGTCATCAGCGTAAACAAGTACTGCAAGTACAGCGTAAACAAATAATGAATGAAAACTTCCCTTAAGTGTCTTTGGTTGGCATAAATGTTGACATATTTAGATTTTAAAATTTTGAAATTATTAAAATATTATGAAAATTAATTAATTAACCTATTACAGGGTTATGCAGAAATATATAGAAAAATATTCAAAATATATAAAAAATTATTCAAAATATATAGAAAATTATTCAAAATATATAGAAAAATATTCAGAAATATATAATGGACATGTACACTAAATAAATTATTGTCTCGCCAAGGTTTTTCTATAAACCGATTCATGTTGCGAAACTAATCACTTAAATCTATATCGTTATGCATGAGTACTTGAGTAATCAATCTTCCTGATCTATAATGGTTCTCATAAAGGATGATACAGTTACACTATAATAAGAATAATTAATTAAACTGTAACACAGTGTCATCAACACTATTTTAATGGTATTCTCAAAAAAATTGATTATGGCCATATTGGTTTGTAATACCCATAATTTTCAGATTTTTTATAATAATTAAGGATACTTTAATTTACAATCCGTAATTTCCGATACTTTTAGATTTTTTTGTAGGCATTTTTAGTAGCTTTTATTAATATTTGTTTTAATATTAATAATTAATATTAAAGTTAACGATGAATGAAAATATTAATAATATTGAACCATCATCTAAAAAGATTAGATTAAATGGTATTTTTTAATATTTTAATATTAATTTAATTTTAATATTACAGATACTTGGAAACAGTTAAAATTAAATTTTAATACAAAATATAAATTATTTATTAAATTATTTGACAATGTTCTTAATATCACTGAAGTTCATTCAGAATTGGTTAAAGGAAACATATTATCTCCACCAGATGGATCCCTTACATACATTAATGCACATTTGATTATGGATGAAATACAGGTTTTCTATAAAATTAACTTTATGAAATTTGATTACTTTTTCAGGTAGTTGTGGCTGTAGAACAAGCCTTGCGCCACAAAGAGGGTCTTACTCACAAAATGAAATGTAACACATTGTCTGCAGAAATAATATATTGCCTTAGCTTGAGTAACAAAATTACAAATTGCTTTAAAGAAATTGGTATAAATTTGGCCTCGAAATCAATTTTAGCAATATTGGTCGTACCAGAGTGCGAAATATCAATAAATCAATATATTTTTCAAACAGACGATTTGATACAGTTCAAAAGTCAATCTATAAATATAGGGGATATTGATATAGATTTCAAATCATTGAAAAATCTTTACAAACTTCCTTTAGACGATGGATTATGTTCAAAAAAGATGCTTGCTCAAATCATTAATAAAATCATTTCGAAAGATCTGTTTTTAAAATAAATTTTTAAAATTTTATTGACTTCCAGCTGTTCTTTTCTTGATTTCAAATTTAAAGATGGATTTTGTAGATCTTGCTTATCTCGATGCCAAATCAGTGATTAGGTGTGACTTATAAGTATTAATTATAACTATTTTTCCTTGTTTTTCATGAAAATAAGATTTAATTGGTCAAACATGTTTTGAAAATGTCATAACATTTTAGCATTTGAAAAACTAAGAAAAAAACTGAAGAACGAAGAATTAGAACAAACTGATATTTTCAGTATCTCTTAAAATTGACAAATAAAGTTAACACGTGAGGTTTTATTGGTTCATTCAAACATCTATTCAAGGTTTTCACTCTTGAACTCAGATTACAATTTAAAAACTCGACATATTACTACAAAACCGTGCTGTTACTCTTAGTCTAAATTAAAATAAGTAATTTTGCATTAAATCAAATTTTTATTGCAATATACAATTATTATCATTTTTAAATTCTCAAATAAAGATATCTTACACTGATCGGAGTCCAATTTTTTCTGAGATGAAAAACTTTATTATGTATCTCGACACGCTGAACACAAAAATTGCGGACGTCTGGTTTTTGAGATCATGATTTTTAAGATGTAGTTTTTATTTTTTAAGTAAAGAATATTATTTAAAAATCATATCACTTAGAAGTTGGGAAAATATTTACTTTGGCACAACGAAATTTTTTTTCGATTTTTATATTGTTTATGTTTTGAACAATATTATTATTACCATAATATACATAGAACATTTTTTGCGGAAAATATTTTTTTACATAATAAAATCAATTGAAATTAAAAAAATTGCTAAGTTACTAAATAAAACTAATTTATTTTTTTAGAATTTTAAAATTTATTAAATAGTTAGAAATTAAAATTATTCAATTGCACGAATTGAGTAAGAACAAATCACAAATGGTCCAATAATATTTGAATTTAGTTTGGTAGAACTTTGGAAAAATGTTGTTTGGATTTTGGAGTGACCTTATGAAAAAATAATATACCAAAGGGATTCCAATGGATTTGCAATAATTATGTATTTAATCGAAAACTGATTGATATAGTTGATATAGTTATATATTTATTTAAATTTTTAAAAAAAATTATTATTTTTTGAATCTTTTTCATTCCACTCCTTTAGTTTTGTAAAATAACTTTACAATGTTTCTATCTTTGATATTTATAAATATAATCTTTTTCTATCTTTTATTGATGTTTTCTTATAAAGTTATCTTATTAGTATAGTTTAAATATATTAATTAAGAAATATTATTTAACATTCTCTTTTAAATAATTATCTATTTTCACAATTTAATTTTTATTTGAACATGCCTTTAAGTCGATTTAAGGTGATAGAGTTAGGAGGCCTGGCTCCAATAGCATTATGTGGAATGATATTATCTGATTTTGGTGCCAATGTTATTCGACTAGATAATTATCAGGTTTTTAATGTACTTGTTAATATTATTAACATAAAAATCCAGAACTTCTTAAAAGATGAAAGTTTAAGTCGTGGAAAGAAATCAATTTCTCTTAATCTTAAAATAGAATCACAGCGGAATATACTTAGAAAAATTTTGAAAAATGTAGATGTATTATTGGATCCATTTAGACCTGGTGTATTGGAAAAGTTGAATTTAGGACCATTAGAATTACACAAAGATAATCCAAGATTGATAATAGGGCGTCTCACTGGATACGGTCAAGTATGTGGAAGAAAAATCTATAGAATTAGTGACTCATCTCTGAATTTTACCTTAAGCCATCACCAAATGACTCGGATAAGGTTCTCTGGCAGAAAATGCAAGCTGGCCACGATATCAATTACGTATCATTAAGTGGAACATTGTCAAAATTGGGACTGGGAATTAAAAATGTTCCCCAGCCACCCATTAATTTGTTGGCTGATTTCGGTGGTGGTTCTTTCAATTTGGCTTTTGGAATACTTCTAGCCTTATTAAATAGAGAACACACTATGAAGGGTGAAGTGAGTCAAAATTTTTTTGTAGTCACCAAATTATTTACTACATTTGTTTATTGAAAAAAATCAATTTCAATCGATTCTTCAGAGTTATGAACACGACAAATCAATTCACGGTTTCTACATGATAATTAAGTTGAATAACAATTGATCTTCTTTCTTCAGTTATTGAAAATATAAAATTAATGTCTCTTTAAAATAGAAATTAATTTTATTTTCGGTACTTGTTAGCTATATTCCAACAAATTGCATGCATTTAAATTTAAATTTATAGGTTATATTTTTATAATTATTTATTTACTTTTTTATGTTATATTACTTATATTAGTAATGAATATTTAGTATCTACTAAAAAATGAAGAGAAAGTGGTCTCCATACGTACAAGATAGAATATTATTCAAAATGAAAAATAATGCCGAAATGGATATAAGATGAAGAAATATTTTTCTTTCTGGATAATAATTTGGAAGACCAATGTCAATAATTGCAAACAAGAAATTTGTATTCTTAAAGACAGTTGGCTGGTGAACTCACGAATAAAATTAATTATCATTCTTCAAATTATATACTTCTGGGCTGGAAATTATCTAGTATCAAATGGTGTAATCATGAACTTGAAATTGGAAAAAATTTCGTGGTTCATTGAAATAACTATATGAGAGAGGTCTGCATCATCAGCCTCATAAACAGAGAGGCATCTAAGATTGACGGTTTAGACATGAAAGTTGCGGAGGATGTCTATCACAAGGCGTAAGAAAAATATTTGATGTATTTTACCACCACATAGGTCTTTTAGGGAATTTGTCCTGAAACAAACCAATGCTTCATGGTTTAAGTTTCCAATCAATGTGCCTTAACTCTGTTGTCAGTGATTGAGAAAACATAGGTGATTCTAAAATATACTCAGATTTCTGACAAAGATATAAGACCACTGAGATTGAAAAAGCTATTAATCGTCGATATATTTTAGTTGATAAAACTGATGAACACAATGTATCTAGTGTTTTTTGGATCTGTAAAGTAGCGAAAAAATTTCACTCTACACCATCTAAAAAGTTTTCTCGGAGTTTATGTTGAGATAAAAAATTTCACGGAGATTGATATTTTCGAAGAAATATTTTTGGAAATATGAAGATTTCGGAAATTGAAATATTTTTAGTTTCTTGTTGATATTTTTAACACTAAAATAAACTAAGTTTAATTACAAGAAATATAGTACTTTCAAATTATCAGTAGAATAATTTTTAATATATTTTATAAAAACTGTTGATATATTATCTACCAGATCATTTACGTTCGTATCGCTTTTGCATATGCAATTATTAACGATGGATAAATAACTTATAAATTAATAAGTGATACTATAAAGTTATATTAACTCGCTTTTTGCAAAATTATTTTAAATCTATCAATTTTAATCAAATATAGAACATTTTATCAGTTCTTGTCTGTTGTATAATTAAGAAATTTATAGTGTATGAGGTTAACCCGAGATTAATATATTTTGACATTTAGAATATTCTTTGCCTTTGAACACAATGTAATAAATGAAAGAACAGGGCGATTCTGAATTCGCCCGATATCTTTCCTATTGATTAAAATCTTACTAATAGCTTCTAGCAAAAGGTTGGCTATACTTGGAAAATGCTGCCTTTAGCGATAAAGGTAGGTGATCTGTTGTCCAACATGTCCAGTAAAACAGACATATAAGTATTTGGGTATTCGATTCTCGGCGAAGGGCCCAGTCAAAGAGGATTTTAGTCGATTGGTCTTGAGGGGTTTAGGTGGGCTGTCAAAGGCTCCGCTAAAGCCTCAACAGAGAATGTGTATCCTCCGCGACTACCTGATCCATAAGGTCCAACATGTTGGGGTGTTGGGATCGATAACCTCAACCGAATTGAGAACGCTCGATAAGTATATGCGGCGGAAAGTTCGTGAATGGCTGACATTACCAAGTGATACGGCATCAAAGTATATCCATGCTAGAGTGGTGGATGGTGGTATTGGGGTGCCGTCACTCTTGGCTACAGTATACTTCGGAAAGGCACGGCGGCTGGCGAAGTTGGCTGAGAGCACGACCCGACTATGCGTGCAGCAGGTGTTAGTCTGAAGCTTGGTAAGGAGGTCGCATTGTGGAACGAACCGTTGGTGGTGGGCTCTGACGAAGCGCGATCGATGAACGACTACTGTCGCGTTTCTGCGTGTATGTTGTTTGTGTCGCTGGACGGAAAAGGGTTGGCGGAGATGGATCGAGTCTCAGGGGTGCATTCGTGGGTCTACAATGGTACCAAACTTGTGAGCGGGAAAGATTATATTTACGCGATCAGGATTCGGGGTAACCTGATTCATACTGCGACAATGAATCGTGTAGTGGATTATGTGGTGGCTCGGCTTAAAGCCTTAGGCTATCGGGTCAGGTAGAACCGAAAATCCCCTTTAACAGCAGGTTTGTAAAGCCGGATATCGTAGCCTTTAAGGACGGTGTTCCTCCTCTGGTTTTAGAAGCCCAGATTGTCAGCGACTCAAGTTTGGTAAACTTGGAAGAAGCTAATAAGATCAAGGGCCGTAAATATGATATAAGCGTGGTACATCGGTATGTAGACCCCGTCGGGACGAGTGCACCCGTTGTAGCAGGTATAACACTCAATTGGAGGGGGCTTGGTGTTATAGCACGTGGTTATTACTCAAGGAACTCGGGTTCACGCTCGGGGACCTGGAGGTAATGACTGTGAGGTCTTTGGAGGGCTCTGCTGCAATGATTCAATTCAAGCATGCCGTATCTGGATCTGGTCGACGTACATTGGGCTGAATGTGTGGCCGTACGGACGCCCTAAGTAACAGCCATCCTTAGGGCTCGATTCTCTGTTTCGGTGGGGGAGGGTGTCGGATCTCTGTCTCAGCAGGGGTCGACTCTATGTCGAGTAGAGAGGGAAAAGTGTACGGGTGTCCGGCGGTCGGGCTAGGGCGGAACCTGGGGTCATTTATGACCTGGGAAAGGGGACCTGGTCAAGATGTATACCCCCGAGGCAGGTAAGTTAGGTAAGTCTTATGTGATTTTCTTTATTTCTTCCGTTTCTTGTTCTGTTAGGAATGTCTGTTGGATTTATTGATTGTTTGATGTTTGGTGATGGGTGGGGTTGGTGTTGGTGTTGTTAAGTAGTTTATTTGTACTATTTGTTGTATTTTCTGCTCATACGGGGTATGTGGGGTCTAGGCCACGACCGGCGTGTAAACTGGCTAAGGTGTATAAAAAAAATAAATAAAAAAAAGAGAAATGGAGAAGAGATTGAATTGAAAGTTAACAATTTTTGCATCTAAAGATTTTCAATTTTGTAAAAAAGAGATCTGTAAGTTTTATCTCACTGAAAATGTGTAATTGTTTATAATTGATTATTTTATTTACTACAATTTTATTTAGTTACATTTATTATAAATATCATAGAACTCTAATATATTGATTTAAAAACTGGATAAGCTTTCTTGATTAACTTATAATAAATTATCAAATTTTCCATTCCCCAGGTAATCGATTGTTCAATGACCTTAGGATGTGCTTATATGTCGTCTTTTTTCTGGCGTACTCGAGATTTGTTTCCAGTTATTTGGCCAAATCCAGACAAACCAGGATCCAACCTGATCGATGGAGGAGCTCCATTTTATCGATGTTATCGAACGAAAGATGACAAATTTGTGTCGGTTGGAGCATTGGAACCGAAATTTTATTCCTCGCTTTTAAAAGTAGGCTATAATGATTTTAATTTCTTATTTCTTCCTGAGCAGATCAGAGTTTTCTTTCTTGACAATTATTTGCATTGGATTTCAACAATTACAACAGTTTTATCATATCTAACAATGTCTATCAGTATTTGTTCTTGGTATCGGTGTCACTCTTATTTACCATTCTTTTCATTTCGCCCCCATCTAGTCCAATTTTGTTTTTTTGTTTCCTGACCTACTTTATTTTCTTTCAATCTTACCAATTTTAACCCATTGACTAATTCTTTGGTACCTGAGTTTTCATTTTTCTCTATCGAACTTTAGCATAATTTACTTTCCCGAGGTTCTTACTAATTTTAAGTTTCTTCTCTCTCAATTTTTTCATTTCATCCATTAATTCCTTTGCTTTCCCATTTGTCTACTTGGTTCTACTATCTTTTTTTTTAATTTTCATACTTCATCTCTTGAAATGGTTTCTGGTAGATAAATACTTTCTGACAGTTTAACATCATCGTCCGCTACCTCTGATTTCTGTTGGTCACCGATTACTGATTTTCGCCTGGTAGTATTTTTGATTTTTCCTGACCCTATTCTTTTGATGAGTTCAACACAACTTTACCTTCTGCACGAAGTCGACCAATACTTTTTTTTTCGTTACTGTGTTGATTTCCTCAATTTTCTTTCTTGTCAAGCACTATTCTGTCCATATGTCGCTTTCCATATCAATTAATAATGGTTTAAAATTTCCCAGCATTTCTTCATGTTTCTTTCAAACTTTTCCTTTTAATTTCGCTGTTACCTTATAAACTACCTTTATACTTTCTACTTTCCATTATAGAATCTTCTTCCACTCAATTATAGTAAAGAAGTAAAATCAGTTTGTTCTTTTTTTCTGGTGATCTCATCTCTTCTATTCGAGTTCAAACTGTTCTTATTAGCGTAGCAACCCTATACTTTTTTGTCATCTAGGAAGAGGTGTAATATAGCACAACTATATTCAGGGAGATGTGCCATCCACTCGAGGAGTTATCAATTTGTCCTAAGCGGCAATTTCACAAAATCCAAAACTCCTCTTACCAAGTTTTTTCAATTCTCGTGTATGCTGATGCCATCTGTACTCCATATTCCACTATAATCATTTTACAATTTTTTAATTTTTTGGATATTTGTCCATCTAGAGTCTTCGTTTTGTTGTGATATAGGACATCTAAATGACTGGTATTAAATTGTTCAAGGAGATCGATAAATTACCTGTGACTTAATCCTTTTGATTGAAAAAAATTCACTAATTTCACAACAAAATTTATAACATGATCGGTTTTTAAAATATTTTTGTACAGTTGATGTTGATGAATAATGCAATGTATGGGTATAATTTTATGAATTGGATCAATTTCAGAAATTTTATCTTCAACCCTTTTGATGAGCCCAGTATTTTTCCCACCATGTTTGATGATCTGTCCGTTGCAACATTTACCTATTTTGTTCCAGTCATTTTTATTATCAAATCTGTGGTTTGTTTTTTTCAACTTTATTCATTTAAATGTTGAGCGTAAGTTGAATGTTTCGTTTCAAAAATATCACGATGTATTCTATTAAAACTGCCACACTAAAGTTACAAATGAGACAAAGTGCTCCATTATTGTACATTGTACAAAAATATTTCCACCTCCAATCTTCATTAAATATTCGGCATTCTAAATCTACTTTTCATTTTTTGAGACCCATTTTTGAAAATGTAATGATATAAAGTAAATATTTAAATATTAAACTGTATATAAAATAAATATATTTTATTTAAAAAATAATTTTTGTGTATAATTGAAAAAAATGAATTTTTTATTTGAAAAATTTATTGGACCGGATAAAACCATTACACTGGCCGTATGTTGGTCATCCCTGATCTAGACTTTCAAAATTTCAATTTCTGAAAGTAAACCACTTTCTAGAGTAAAGGCTGGCAATGATACAATGATACTCATTAGCACCATCTCTATTGGTGCGAACTCAACTTATCCTTGCTCTCGTTTCTACACGAATTTGACATATTTTACATAAGTGTAAATTGATTTCTAGTATTCTGTTTCTTCTTCGGTCAAGAATATTTATGACAAATTTCTCCCTAACTCAAATTATGTCGAAATTTTGTCACCGTTAACCCATATTGGTCCTCGCAGTCATTTAATAATCGATTATAAGGTTTATGAATCTTTCTGTTTATTTTAACGCTGAAAAAACCTTAGGTTCGCTTCTCTAGGCGTTATTAACACGCTCTCATTACGAATCTTTCCCATTTTTCCTGTACTGAATTTGAATTCCCTATTACCAAATAAAATGCAACTCCTATAATTGTAATAAAATATCAATAACAATTAACCAATCAATTGGGAAGTTTAACATAATCCTTATTTCATAATCGATCTCATCATCTTACACCTACATATAATGATACATCATTTATCTTTGAAATTCGAAATCTGTCCTATTGAAGTTTGTGTCTCAGATACTGGAAACCTTTTTATTTTGTCGATGTTTAATATTAATAGCACTCGTTTATATATTATTAATAATAACATTGGTCTAAAACCAAAGAAAGCTAATTCTATCATAATCATCATCACATTCCAACTTTATCGTAAACTATCATTAGCCAAAGTACAACATTTCAGTCAAAATAATTATTCATTTTAAATTTTTTTAATAAGACCCATTTTCTTAAACAATTTTAGATTGATTTAAATAGTTAAATATAATTCTTAAATTAATTATGTTGATTAAATTTTATTATTATTTTATATTATTTTGTTCTTCTTATTATTATTAATCCTTTGTGTTATACACTTACATATGAATTTAACTTAATTTAAAAAACCATATTGTACTGGTAGAAATAAATTATTTAACTAAGAAAATTAATTGATATGCCAACGAAAAGAAACGCATTTTCAGAAAAGAATTCCCGTCTCTCCAAACTGTGCAATATTCATACATTTTCTTTTAAGCATCATTATCATTGATTCAATAAAAGAAATTTTCTGAAATTAAAAAAAATCGATTTTTAAATTAAAATACAGATAAAAATGAAAAGTCCGTTAAATATTGTAATTTATTTTATAAGGAATTTTATAATAAAAATATATTTCCATTGTAATCTGGTACTTTACAGTATTTAATTATTGATTTATCAATCCTTCTGAGAAGATTATTATTAAAAACCATTTTGATGTTGACTATTCTAGCAATATAATTTTTTCAATAAATATTGCCAATAGTTGCTCGGAATATCGGAATATGAAGCTCCTCAAATTGATACGACAATCTGGACCATGTTGTCGAAAAGATTCGCAGAAATATTTGCAACCAAAACTCAAGAAGAATGGGTGGATGCTGCGGCTAATAATAATGATTGCTGTATAGCTCCGATTTTAGAACTCGATGAAGCTGCTCAATTTTGGGGGGATTCATTTATTGGTGAAAAAGGGACCTATGAGCCGAAACCGCATCCCGTATTTCAAGTTATAAAACCAAGAGACGAAAGCAAGATGGCTCGGCCTACGAGCGGTGAGCATACCAAAGAAATGTTACTGGAATTGGGGTGCAGTCAAGAGGAAGTTGATATGGTTCTGAAAATAAATATGAGTGCTAACATTTGATTCTGTTAGTAATTTTTTTAAAGATTTAAGAATAGTTACTGAAAATCAAGTTTTCTTATCGAAAAATTAATTTTTATAATAAAATTGAGTTTTGTTTTTTATTTCAGTAACATCTCTTTAGCGCCATTTTTCTATTATTCTGGACATCTATATCTTAAAGTTTAAAATCTAACTTGAAAATTTTCTTTTGAAGACCGAAATGCGTAAAATGATTTAGAAGTTTCTTAGGGATCTGCAACTACCATAGAAGATTTATAAAGTAATACTCGAAGAGATATAGTCCTTGGAAAGAACCTTTAGGAGGAATGAGAAGAAACTAATGTGAACACTTTAAATGAATGTTCAAAGAGGTGATCAGGCCAAGGAAATTTTTAATTTTAAAATCATTTATATTTTTAATGTATTGCTTTTTAAAAAATAATGATAGCTTAGAAACTTTTAAAAAGTATTTTGAAAGTTAATTTAATGTATTCCAGAATTAATTCTAATAGATTAAGAGTAAATTTAGTAATTAATAATGTTCAGCATATTTATATATAATTATGACTTAAAAGTATTTATAAAAATTGATATATTAAAATCTAATAGTCTTTGATGACATTTTTAAAAATTTTTCTGCATTTGTTTGTCACTTAAATTATTTAAAAACTTACTGTTATTGATTCCAGATCAATAGATATTAAAAAGCATTATAGTCACCTGTATTGTGTTTCCCTGATATTAAGAAGGAATGTATTGTGGATACAGATGTGAGTTTTGGCTCAATAGGATCAGTTCTGTTTCAATTGGATAAAAATGAGAAAGAACTTGTAGTAGTATGCTGCTGTTATGTCATGATTATGGCAACCAATTTAAAAAAAAAGTCAAAATTGAGATTTTAAAAGACAATTAAAAATAAAGTACATAAATGAAACAACTGCTTCTCCAACTATATTATATCTAAGGTTATTAATTCAAAAATTGTCAATTTAAACAAAATTTTTTATAAAATACATATTTTGATTTTCAACTAGTGAATGTAGTTTTATAAATTATTTCAATATGAAATATATAATAAATTATTGTTTTAATAACAAATTCTTATATTCATTTTCAAACATATCTAATTTAATTTTTATATGTCATTTTACAAATTAATTAACAATTATTTTTTCTAAATACAGTTTAGTCCGGATATTACGAATCGCCAATTGCCACAAAAAAAATTCGTAATATCCGATTTTTCGGATTAACCGATTTACTGGTTCTTTTCCTATTACGTAAATG
>JBBMKC010220352.1:0-22535 GCA_037834085.1 Bipalium vagum
AACATATCATTGATTAAAACTGTTTTTATCAATAAAAATTTATGGTTTTCATTTCTTCTTAAAAAGCGCACGAACTTTGTTGCCAATCCAATATTTTAAAGACATATTCCGTAATTATTGATGTATATATTTCGCACTTATCAATATTAACTTATTTCTATATTATCTTTCATTCTATTAATATACTTTTGACGTAACTTCATATGAATAAAAGCAATATAAAGATTATATACAAAATAACTTAAAATAAATGAGATTTTTAAAAAATTTTAAACAACCTAATAATATTATTTCAACCATTGCTTATGTAAAATTTTAAACTATCAAATATGGATGTCCGAAACATAATTGAGCCACTAATTTTCATGAGAAACTTTAAATTCAAGAAGTGTTAAGGCATAAGAAAATATGAACACCAAACAAATATTAATTTGATATATTATTAATTTTTAATTATCATACTTTATTATTATTATTATTATTATTATTATTATACTATTAATTAAATATTTTTATCTTTTTTTCATGATTAGATTTATTTAATTATTCTAAATAATAATTAAAAAATAAAAATGGTTGAAGCAGATATTCACTTAAAATCCCCTTTTCGTTATGTGTTTTATTTTTGTTACATTTTTATTCGAAAAACTGTTTACGGAAATAAATTAGGTGAATTTTTTGATATATATTAATGTAGCAATAATTATAATTAATAATTATTACATTTGCTTTATTGCCTCATTAAATTATTAACATTGTTAAAACGAACTAGGGTAATTTTTATTTAATGTTTAAAATTATTGAAATATATTTAAGGTGCTTTTTTAACCTTTGCTGAGTTCTTTCAGCTCCTAATCTTCTATCTCTTAAGGGTAAGATAATATTATTAGGTAATTAACTCTCTTAATACTTGATCACTATTCAAAAAAATATGGTATTGTTCGTGTTAAAATTCATAAAGCAAGCTGAAAGTAAAAGGAGAGTTTGAAACAGTAACACATAAAAATGATATTAAAATTATAAATGTTCATTAATATCTATCATCAGAATCCATTTTGCTCTCAACATCAGAATCCTTCGGTAGACATCCCTTGTAAACATTTCGCCCGATGCAAATAAATGTGGTGGCATGACATCACCCTCATTTGAAACAACGCTTTAAAAGTTTACTCTTAACTTAGTGACCGTTAAGAAAACAATCGACTGTCCCTTCTAATAAATGAAAAGTTAAAACAAAAGATCGGAAAAAATAACAGTGACAATAAAATTACTTAATCCTCATGTCATTGATGCGTTCTTTGAATCGATATTCAATATATTAATTAAAATAATCTCCATCACAATCAACCACACTTTTCTACCAAGATAAAAGTTTAAAACCTGTCCAGTCGAAGAGAGTGGTAACTTTAAATTCAATTTCTTCTCCATTTTGAATCGACTTCTTCTTGAAATTATGGTTTAGAGATAAAAGATATTGTAATCAATAAGAGAAATATCGGAAGAATATGGAGAATATGGCGAGACGGAATTAGCAGATTTTATCCCAGATAACATATGTAAAGAATCCAAGTCTCAACTCATACAAAAAGCACAATTAAACAGTTAATAGACTGAAGCTCACTCTTCAAAATCTTAATTAACTTATTCAATATAACTTTATATCATTATTTAAAAATATATACATCACAATACAACGTTAATAATTTCACATAAACAAATGACATGAACTTACATTGGTTTCCTAATATTATTATTACTATTTCATATTTATGTTACAAAAGACGTAAGAGGGGAAATTATCATATCATTAATAATAATAATAATATAACTATATTTGGAATTATATATCAACATCAATCAATAAAATAATAAATATAAAATACGCTAATCCAATAATCATTGTGATGATGTGAGGTGCTACAATTTAAAATTAATTTTAATATATTTATACATTATTTTAAATATGAAAAAGATAAATAAAATACATTTATGCATCATTTGTGAAAAATCAATTCTCTCACACCTTTTTGATTTCTTCAATAAATAAACATAAAATATTATCGCTTATCATTTAATTAGAATTATTGTTTTTACAGATAATCCATCGCTTAAAATATTTAATAATTTAATTCATTTTGCTTAAAGTCCAATTTAAATTGATTATTGGTTTTTTAGTTAAATCAATTTTTAATAAATTTAATAGTAATTTTTATTATATTCGTAAAAAAATATTGTTAATATCATAATTAATAATTTATTTTTTCTTAAGATTTTATTGAGCAAACCAAGTCTTCAATATCGAACTATTTATATGCAGAAGACGAAGGAATGAAATTCACACAGGGTAATCTAACTTTTGTATTATTATTTTAATATTTTTTTTTATATAATTTTCAATATTTTGTTTTTTTTTTAATATTTTTTTGTAGTTTTGGTTCTTAATTCGAAATTTATCACAATGTAATTTCATAAAAAAAACTATTTAATAGCAATAAAATTCATAAAAAATATTCATGAAAATATGAAATCAATCAATAGTGAGATAAGGAAGGAATTTTAATTGTGATTCTGAATTTTAAATATTTTAATCCTGACTGTTTAAAACAAATCAAAACTCATTAAAATTAAAACATAGATATAAAACATGAAGGTTTTCAATAATTACTTATTTGCTTTATGGACAGTTATTTAAAATAAATTAAAATTTATTATAATGAAAAAATAAATACAAACATTTAAGATAAAAATAAAAAATATAAGATCTCAATTAATAGATTCAGAGAATTTCGATAAAAATAATTTGTTAGGAATAAAAATAAATAAATAAAATAAAATCTTTTTAAAAAATTTGAAAATAACAATAAAATAAGACATGATAAATAACAAAATAATTATCTCTATCTTGGAGGAATAAATAAAAGATGTGTACATCAAAGGAGATGAAATGACAATCCGAAAGATAATATTTATTAAGGGTACAAGAGAATATATTGAATGAGTTTTTGTAGAATAATTAATCAGTAAATTGAAATCAATACCAAAAAATATGAATGAAAAAGAATATATCGAAATTATTTGAAAATTTTAAAAAAATAAATGATATATATGAAATATAAAAATATTTTTATTATTTTTAATTATAATAATTTAAATCTTTTATAACAAACTTTATTGATATGAATATAATTTCCGTTGAATAATTCAATTTCAACATGCATTTTAGAACCGCAAATTGGTAAATAATTATCTTTTTTGAATTCAAAGTGTGAACTGATTTTATCTTTATGTATAAATAATAAATAAAATATTATTTATTTGCAATAGAATTATCCTAATCTTTACAAAGTATAATTCCACATAACCACTCTGGTAAAAATATTTATTTCTCTCTAAATTTTTACAAATATTTTTCTAAATAAATATTCATATACGGAACAGAATTTTCGCAACATTTTGCAAATGGTAATACGTGAAATGTTTGATAAAAATATTTATTTATTCTTAAATATTTCTCTATAGAAATTAAAATTGTTCGTTTTTAATATATTTTAATGTATAGAGAGAATATGTGGATATTATTTGACAAAAGATTATTAAATAAATTTATTAGCCAATACTCTTCTTTTACTATTGAGGAATTTCTTAATTTAGTATTACTGTTTTATTTCCGCTGTCTATTATTCTAATTCGGATAAAAAAGATTTCTAATGCAAAATATTTGTATTTCATTTTTATTTTTATTTTTATATTTCGATTTGATATTGAAAAGGTTGTTTGAGAGTAACAATTAAATCATTATTTATTTTTTTATGAATTTACTCACCTAATGATTTTTTAAATGAAAATTAAGATTTAATATTAAATTATTAATTTTCTTGTGATACATTCACAAAATCTTTTCTTATTTTTAAGATTATATTTGTAAAGATTAAATGTGACCTTCACAAAATTCACAAATTCAAATATTTTCATCATTATTTTATAGTTATTTTCATTTTAACCGATCTCGCTCTAAATATCACATCTTAAAAATACTTGTTTGGATTAAAATCGGATATTCGCTTTTGGTCTCCAAATCCTATTGAACCAAAACTTCTAAATTCTTTTAAGTTTAATTTGGTGGCAGACTTTTCTTTTCTGTCTCAATTTTTGTGAAAGAATACTTTCTCGCTTGTATTAAGTTTTAAAGAAATTAATGGCGGTTCTATGACTTCATTTTTGCAATATGAATTGTTAAATGAAATTTTGTTTTATTATTTAATAATATAAATTTGTTTATATCTTATGTAAAAGCAAAATCGATTAAAAAGTTAAGTCAACAAAATTTTTAATAAAGAAAAATTATCTCAGACTTTTTAGGAATTTGTAAACGACGTGAACGACATCTAAATTAGAGCAGAGTTCCTTTATGAATACAAAAAGTGTCGTAATGCTACACAAACTGCTCGAAATTTGAACCGCATGTTTGGAGAACGTAGCGCTCAATACTGGTTTCACAGATAAGGATGGAGATGGTCGTGGTAAAAATCTTCTATTTCAATGACGATTTAAAGACACTGGTTTCCGTACAAAATAATAATATAATAATACACTCCGCGTACAACTGTTTGAAAGCTTAGCTGTGAACTAGGTGTTTCAGCTATGACCGTTCCCAACCATCTGCGACAAATAAAATATTCAAAGAAGCTTGACAAATGGGTTCCACACGATTTGATAAAAAAGCAAAAATTTTGAGATCTTGTCAGCACTTCTTTTGCACAACGAAAAAGAACTTTTTGGTATCTGATGAGAAATGAATTCTGTATGACAACCGCCAAATATTCAGCAGAGGTTAGATCGACATGAACCTCCAAAACCTTTTCGTAAACCTAAGTTTCACCAACTGGAGCTTTTGGTGACTATTTGTGGGTGTTCCTCTAATTTGATCTATTATAAATTATTGAAATGTTGTCAAACAATGACCACAGAAAAATAATATGTGGAAATATAAAAAATGAATCATAAGCTGAAGTGCATCTACCCAGCATTGGTCAATAGAAATTGTTTTTCCATGATAACACCAGACCACATTTCGCGCAATCTACCATACAAAATTTGAACCGGCTTGATTTTAAAAATCTGGCTCACCAAGACTACTCATCAGACCTCTCGCCTATTGATTATTATTTCTTCAAACATTTAGACGACTTCTTCAGCGAGAGAACCCTACCAGATGATAATGATGTCATAAAGCCTTTGAAGATTTTTTAACATTTTTAATCGAGATAAATAAGCTTGTGAATCTTTGAGAGAAATGTGGACAGTATAATGGTTTCTATTTAGATAAGTAAATTTTTGTTTAAGCTGTGATTTGTTCATTTGAAGTTCAATGTTGGAAAACGCCATAATAAGATTCTTTTGAGCAACATTCTACAGTTGTTTCCTAGTTGGCTTTGTCTTTTTAATTTCACTTTCATAAAATACTTTAGAAATATAACACATAATGTAAAATCGTAAAATAAGCAAAAATGTATGGCGTCCGATTATTTTGTTGCACTGGAATTTGATAGATGAAACTTCAGAAAGACTTTTGTTTAATAACATAAATTCTAACACGAGTATTTTTATATAGAGAACGTCCTTTAAGTCAGACCTTTTAAAAGTTTTATCCAATAACATTTGATCACAAAAACTGGGATAAATGCAGCACATGTATGAAAATTATGTTTTGTTCGATCATATTTTTTGCAAACTATCATTATTATTTTAAGAAGATCTGATTATACTATGAAGAATCATTATGTATATTAAGTATTAACTTAAGTGTGTTTGATTTAAACAAGAAAATTGTACATGACTTTCGTGATCAATGGAGCATTAGATAGAAAATAATGTTAAACAATTAATTTTATAAAAAAAATATTATTTTGCCGAGGAATAATTTCGAAATGGCAACTTGTCTGGGACTTGGAATAGTCCGATTGTTTTAATAAATCACTCTTACAACTTCATTTATTACGAAAGAATTATTATTCGACTGTCATGTGAAGTATACTTTATTATCATTAAAAGATGATTTTAAAGTTATTTATTGACCCTGATCACATTGTCTTGGTCATTGAACGCGAACATTTGGGATTTGTGGTAAATAGGTTACTGTTTTTTTAAAATAATTAAATTAATTTTAATATCCTTTACGTATAAATGTTTGGTGAACATGAACCACTGTTGCTATCTAGACATTATTTCAGTATGTAGACCTACAAAAATTTCAATATACAACTGAAATTCGTGTATGAGGGGTCTTTTTAACTTAAAAGAGAATGAATGTCAAATTAATCTGTTCTTTCTTCTTGGACAATACCAATATCCAATCCTACAAATATAACAGAAATTTAAAATTGAGTTAAGAAGTACCTTCATAATAATGTCACTGTTTTATAATAAATTTTAAACCTATCATCACTTTTGAATATCAAGTGAGATAGAAAATCTCAGGATAAGCGGAATAGTCCCTATCCTGTGGGAGGCCGGGTATAACGATATAGATACATAACTATAATGATATTGAGATTGAAACCAGGTCATTCCGCAGTAACCATCGGTCCATATTTTAGAAAAATGATTACGATAGAATATTTGCCTGGTAATATTTACCCATGGGACACCTAAGCAGTTTACTTATTTTTCTTATTCATATGAATATCTGTGATAGTTATAACAAAGTAACATGAAAGAAAAAAAGGATTTCAATCGATTAAATATTTACAATTTTATTGATTTTTATTTTGAATCTGGTACGAATATTTCTCACTACTAACATTAATAAAAATTATTTTTCACCTAATTAAAATTTATCATTTAATAAGGTAATAATTGGATAATTGAAAATATCAAATTAAGTAAAAATCAATATAAACTAAATTAAAATAGATCGATCAAATCAAACAATTATTTCATCATATTCAATTATTTACAAATAGAATAGAAAATTAGTTATATCTGGTTGAGTAAAAAATCCTCATATTTTTATGAAAAATTTCAAAGTCGATTTTTTAATGCTTTCAAAATATATGCACCACTTAAATCAACGACCTTTTGCCAACTGTCAGGTAATTTGAAAATATCATCCATCCAGAATTTCTCTGGTTTCATATCGATAAACTCTTCCAGGTGCTTTTGCCAACTCTGTTAAGAACTGGAGTTTTTTCCAAGATAATTCTGTAAGGTCAGGTATAAATAAAAATCTGGTGGTAAGAGAACTAAGTGGGGCAAAACATCCAAGCCAAACTGCAATAACTTTGGTTGGATCTGTAAAGAAACATGTAGTCTCAAGTAATCTTGTTGAAGATTACACCATATTTACTGCTCAAACACGGTCGCTTTGTTTCAATTGCTGCCTTCAAATTACCGAGCTGACTACAGTAATTACTGGAATTGATTGTTTCAAAATGTTTAATTAACTCATAATATGATTCTTTTCCAGCTCCGCCAAATACACCGCAATACCTCTTTTTGATGTATTAACAAGGATTGTAGCAGATCGTCGTTTAGCTTGTTTACTGATTGTAATCCAATCTTCTTCATTCAACTCAGAAACAAATATACAGGGTCAATCGGCAAATGAACTTTTCTCGTAGGAATAGACCTCAATTTTGGTTGAATATTTTGAAAACTCCAAAAATTAAAATATTCAATCCGACAATTTGTTAAGTTTCTCAAAAATCCAGAGCTAATTATTAACAAATCGGCTGAGAACTAAACATTTAGAAGGTCTTTATAAAGATAGTGTCAAGAAATAAATAAAATCAAGAAATTAAAATAAAAATAGTTTATTTTTTATATTTCTAATTAAAAAATTGATAATGTGTAGAAATGATTCTTATTACTAATGAAAATACCCCAAATGTTCGGTTTATTAAAGTAGAGAACGTAACGATCAGTATCTATCAGTATCTCTGAAATCATTCAAGATTATAGTTTGCTACCCTAATAATTATGCAACGTTGAAAATAAAAATACCTGGAACAGAAACGAAAAGGAAAAATAAAAACGCTATTTATTCTTAGTTCTAAACCCATAATATTTATTTAAAAGAATTTATAAATAGGAATAAGAAGCTGATCGTTACATTTCCATGTACAATAATTTATACTGAGTAATTCACAATTACTGGATATATTTTAATATAATAATAAATAAAATAAATTTAGTCACATGGTTAACCTCACATTTCAAAAATTTTAACATTCAATTATATTTTTTGACAAAAATGTTAACCTTCCGTAATAATTTCCCTTTTTATGCATTTCGAAAAAAATCTAAGCATGGGTCGAAAATATGCTGTACAATTTTCAGTGGTAATTGTTACATTTCAATTAATTCAAATAGGCGCTTTTTGTTATCTGATCTTTCTTATCGGACGCATTGTTTTCATTTGGAAAACATGTTCTCAATTGGATTGAGGAACGGGGAATATGGAGGTGAAAGTAGAAGAATATGCCTCTTTTCCTCAATCAATTCTCTGACCACTTTACATTTATGAAATGGCACATTATCTGTAATAATTATTGATTTGACGGTTCGTTCAGTTTCAATATGTTTCATTAGGGAGGAAATGAAAGCAGTGAAGATACTTGAATTGTAAGCGGTTGTCTGCGCATTATATTTAGTAATGCCAAGTTTGGTAATGACACACTGACACATTGATATATTTCTGGAACTTATCCAGATACATTTTGAACTGCATTTGTACCTCTGTGCAATTGTCTGTTTACATCTCATAGATACATTAAAACATAATTCATCGAAATAGAGGCGGTTCTCATCAATTATTGATAATAAATTAAAGAAATAGTTGGAATATTTTTTGCTATTATCGAAAGATTTTTCATTTCAAAAAAAAGTTATAACAGTAAAATGAAAACAATACCATCACCAAACGGATAAGTCTTCCTGGTTCTGATACCAACGACAAAACCCTTAACAGATCGCTGGCTATGAGTCGAATTCAACAGAACCCGAGATTGTATCCATAAAACAAATATTCATTTTTCAAATAACGCTCAATTTTCTGGATTTGGTGCAATACCTTATCTACTTAATTAAATTTTACTGATCGCTGTTAAATATTTAATCTTTTAGGTCTTGAATAATGCACACATCATCCTTGATATCCTGATGCTATTAATTATTATTAAATATTAAAAACGTTAAATTTATTAATAATTTTTATATTCCAATATTCACTTTTTATATTTATTTAGTTGTCAAAATTGTAGAAAAATCAGTAGCTATTCTTGGTGAAGAATTTTCTTTACAATGCTTTTCAACCTTTTCTACCATTACTGATGATTCTTCAGTATTGTGGCTACACAATGGGTCCTCTAAATATCTTAGTCAAATGATAGATGTTCAGACAACCATACAATGGTTGACCAACAGTACCTTGTTAAGCAATCTCATCATACCAAAGCTGACTATAAAACATGTCGGGTTTTGGTCTTGTGTACAATATTTTAATTCACATATTAATTACAATTACAAAGCCAGTTTTACGCTGGTAATACCAGGTTTGATATATGAATTTTTTCAAGATATTCTATAATTTATTACTAATTTAAAGTTTCGATTAATTATAAGGATTGTGTGTTAATTACAGTCTAAAATTAAAATTAGCTGTAAATTTAGGTATTTTTTTAATAAAGTCAAAATAAAAATTTATTTTGAATATTTGAAAATATAATATAAGTTAAGATAAGTTCAGAAATACTATTTGTTTAAATAAGCGCAATAAATACATAAGTCAAAATTACATTTCAGATATGTCCTAATGGGCTTATTTGATATACAAACTCCAAAAATATCGTATGAAACGATCAATAGCCGCTTGAAGGATATTGGCTTTCTTTCTTTTTCTCCAGCACACAATCTCTTCCTTTCAAAGGCTCACAAAACAGTGCATTTGTTGTGGGCACAACAGCGTTCGCCAAACAAACTGGTCAGCAATCATTTTTCAGTGATGAATCAAAATTCCAGATGAATAATAGACAACAATTTGTATGGCGTAGGAAAAGCACTAAACTGCAGGATAGGTTTGTTACTTATCTTCCAAACAGAAGTTCATGTCACTGCATGGTGTGTGGATTGTTTTCTAGAGATGGTTACAGTAATTTGGTTAGAATTCCACAACGGCTTAATTCTGAAGGATATGTTGAGCTATTAGAACAGAACCTCCTTCCTTTCGTCGATCAAATGAACACTATAATTCTATCAGCAAGACAATGCACCAATCCATACTGCCAAATTTACAAGAGATTGGTTCGATGATCATGACTTACCTCTTCTGTCGTGGCCAGAAATCAGTCCCGATGCTAACCACATCAAAAATTTGTCGGGGCACATGAAACATCAGCTTAATCATATGCTAATAAAGCTAACTACATCTGACACCTGTTCAGCAAGTTTCAGGATTTGTGGATCACTATCATGGGAGAAGAGAATTATCGGTACAATCATGTAGATTCTATGGAGCGAAGGCTTTCCGCAATAATCGATGTAGCTGGAATATATACGAAATATTAACAATTTATTTTTTCTGTATATAAATATAATATAAATGTAATTTTTTTTACTGGACAATTTAATGTATCAGACTGTATTTATTCAGTAGTGATAGCGCATCAAATGATTGAGAAAAATATGCTGATGAATTTGCATCGTTGCCAAACTGAAAATTCTGGTTCATCATATTTAAATCAGATGAATTCGATTTGATTGAAAAAGTCAGAGAAAAAGAGTTTATGATGGTGAGTTGTTACAGGTTATGAAAAATGGATTTATTTTCATAAAGCTAAAAGAAGAAATCATGATTAGATCGAGGACAGATATCAATGTCCATCACAAAGCACAATAATTATAAAAAGAAATTAATAATTTAATTATTAATTAATTAGTTTAATTTTATTGACATGGAAAGTGTCGAAATCATATTTTCTATCGTCAATTGAAGACTATTAGACCTACAATTGAAAATCCTTCTGCACTTACTGTACACTCCAGATATAGCTTCAACAAGTTTTATTTCTTAGGTCAATTTCACATTCTCTGAATGATATGCAATTCAATTGATACAAAGACTTTCAAAATTGAATGTCTAATTTAATTGTTTTAAAAGAAAAATCATTTTATCACCGCTGAATATCCATGTTTGCAGATTTATGGAATGAATTCATTTTTAACGATGGAAAATAATTCATTGATTTTTGTCTATTTGTCATAAAATCAATATTAAAAATTAATTAAAGTCTTAATCTAATGCATCCTCCAAATATTTAAATACAATATAATAAAATTTTTTAGTATTAATCGAGAAATTATCAAAAATATATAATATTTTGAAAATATATATATCATAAATAATATTTACAGAAAACATTAATTATTTTGATTGAAAACATATTTATTAATCGGTTCAATCAAAAATGTGACCATTTTAATAAAAAAAATTAATATTTTTCACGCTTAATTAAAGTAACTTACAAGAAATTAATAAGAGTCCGTTAAAATAATCTAAGAAATAAATGTGTACAAAGAAATATATTAAGAAGTACATTTTTATAAATTATTATTATTATTTTAATTAATATTAAAAAAACTTGTATCAATAGAAAGGTTTTTAAATTTAATCATTTTAGTAGCAAATAAATATTAATTTACTTTTTTAATTATTAAAAATATTATTAAACATAATACTGCAATTATTATCATTAAAATGTATTTCACTAAATAAATAAATTTATTGTTTAAATAAATAATTTCATAAAAAAATATAAATATAATCTCTATTTTTCTTTCTATGACATAAAATAATAAAAATTAATGAATTTTTTTAATCTCGCACAGTATATATATTTTCAAAAATTCTAATTAATCAAATGTAATCAAAGTATTTTCCATTTACAGATATGACATTGGACCATATTTTGGGCAACAAATGGATTACATGAAAAAAAACCCTGGCTCTTTTAAAGAAATCCAGCTATCAGTCCAGTTTTGAACCGCTTCCCAGAAACTGCACATTGCATCAAGCGGAACACATGGAAATGCGAAGGACTAAAATCTGATGAATATGGGGGGTGATGTAAGACTTCCCAGTTTGCACCTTCTAAGAAATTATTTACAATAGAATGAAAATACGGTCTAGTGTTACCATGTGGTAAAATTATCTCATAATAATAATAATTTATAATTCTTAATTTATATTTTTATCATATTTTTTTATATTACTCATTATGAGGAGGTTAATCAGACCACGGGATTTGTATTTATATTATTATTATTAAATCTTAGTTATATTTATATATATATTTAGTGATATATTAATATTAGAATTAGAAAAAGTAATAACTAAATCTAATTAGAAGTACCATTGTAAAATGTTATTAAGTATTTTAAAATTTCTTATTATGTTTTAATTGTCTTATAAACCTAATGTTTTAAAAAATTAATAATAAATCAAAAATGGTAAAATTTAAAAGTATTGATGATATATTAAAATCGAATGGTTTGATAGAATTTGTTTGAAAATTTAAATTATTGGTGTCACTTAAAAAATTTTTTTTAAAAATGTCTTACCTTGATTATAAACTAATAGATGTTATAAACTAATAGATAAACACCCAATGGACACTTTAAAAAAGATATTTAAATAATAATACAGTGCAACTTCTATTTTGGATCACAAAATTTCAAAAGAGGTCCGAAAATAGTAGTTGTCTAATATTAGAAGTTAAGACATAAAAAGACTATAAAACATGTTTTATATGAACTTATATGGAAACTTATTATAGAAATTTTAAAAAACAACAAGATTCTTTATTGCAAAGTTGCTTGTCAATATTATATTTATCTTCATATGATAATCTTTTACTCATTCCTGATTTTGAAAATGTTAGATACCAAAATATTATTAAAACAAATTATTTAATTTTTAGACCAAGAATTTTTTTTATATGAAAATATCGAGAAATATGATAAGTACAAATTATTGGTCCAAATATGGAGTTTGGTCCGATTACAGAAGTGGTCCATTTCAGAAATTGGTCTAAAATAGAAATTGCACTGTAATTAATAATTGTTAAAAAAAATTAAAAATTAAAATAAAAATTAAAAATTAATTTAACATAAAGCCTCAAAAATGTTAATTACTTAATAGATAATGTACATTTATATTAAAGATTAAAATCATAATAACCAGTTATATAGATGACTTCAAAGGGCAATACCAAAATTAAAGTTCAGTGCTCATCCCATGACAATTGTGGGGATAAGTACACTAATATCGTACTAATATTCAAATTTCTATTTGTTTAGAGCTGTTTATGCTAGGTATAAAACTTTGTAAGAATTCTTTAAACCACTGCCGTTGTGGCCAATGTCGAGTCCTCAAACCGCAGTAACGATTTTTGGTGAACTTTCATTTGTTCCCTTTTACCAAGGAACAGAAGCTAAAACCATTCAACTAAATTAACGATACTCATTAATGGAATATTTAATTGAAAATATTTCTCTTGAAGAAAACTATTTCATTAGTTTATTTACTTATCTATTGTCTCGAATATTAACCATTGTCAATTAACTTCCATCAAGGAACATAATAATACTAATAATGTATTTTTATTTATTTTATTTTTCTGAAACTAAGATATATATATTACAAGTTCAGGTTTAAATGAAGTTATATTATAGTTATATATAAACAAAAATGGAAAACAGAGATAAACCTTAAAAGGATTCATTTAATAACGGTTCAGTTAAAAAACGTGAGAGTTTTTCAAGCAGGAAATAATAAATATTTATTACTATGGAAAAGTTCATTAATATTCAGTCTCTAAATGGCAGTCCCTACTCATTTCCAAAATTAATTAATTTAATAATTAATTAGAATTTTCATAATTTTTCTCATGAATTATTATATTGGTCAGAACTTGGTTTACTAAATTGACTTTAAAAGGTGCTATTATTTTCAATAATTGTCTTGTGCCTATTTTGTTGATCACAAATTTAACACTTCTTCAAGCACATAAATATTTATATTACTGATATTTTATATACGTCTTATGTCAACAAATGAAGACTGTACTATTATGCTTGGAGTTTTACTTAACCAAATAACAACCTCGGTGGAGAGAATATGGAAAAAAGAAATATAATAACAACTGTCAACAGAGAAAGATCTTATCACTATTTACAAAAAATCTACTATGCTGTTACATGTGAAGTTACCGCTTTTTATGTTGATTTACAAAAACAAAAAACTTTCAAAATAATTTTATTCAATCAAAATATTCACCGTTGCAATCAATACAACGTTGCCAACGTGAGACGAAGTTATTTATTCCATCACTGTAAAAAGTGGTATCTACGGATTCTATGAAACATCGAAGTCTCCTCAACCATAGTTTGATTAATGAAGTTCTTTAGTGGGATGGAAACTAGATCTTTTTATGTGCTTATTTTTATCGATTTATTTTTAGTTATTCAACATATTAATTTAGTTGAATACCCCAATCAGTCATTTTTTAAGTATAATAAAACGACCTGATTTTCATTATAGGAGTCTCTTAATCCTTCGAAAATTAAGTGAATATAAATTAATAAATAGAAAGATATGTTTAAGCTACTGTCAACACTGAAGTTGGTCCAATATTCACGGAAAGGTTCTTTTTCTGGTTTATATTTTTGAGGGCTGCTACAGACGTGGAAATCTGAGAATTACAATCTAATTTCCTGGATAGCCATAAATTCAGAAATGAATTCATATTATAGAAATTTTTTTATCGAAATTCCTTTTTTTATTAAATTTTAAAAATAAAAATATATTTTTAAAATTTTATTCATACTTTTTATATATTTTAAAATAATTAAAAAATTCACCAGGTCTGATCATCCTCCTCATACATATTAACGATTTTTATTGTTAATTATTATTGTCGATGACGATGAATCATCGATATACCTTTTCCAAGCTCAAGTTCAAAATCACGTGTGCTTCTTAATGGTTCAGATTCAAATAAAGCTTGCAAGTTTTTTTCCCATTGAAACGTTTCTTAAGGTTAACTGGAAATGGAGGTTGGATAAGTTGACTCAATTTTGCTCTTCATAACAAATAATTTTATAAGTGTCAAATGAAAGATGATACTTTTAATAGAAAAAATGGTAAATTAAAAATTAAAAGAAAAAAATTTAATTTCTGGAAATAAGAGATTTATAATAATATATAATTTATTATTTATTGTATAATTATTATTTTAATGTAGAAACGACTGTTTTAAAACGACTAAAGATTTTATTTCATTAAGCAATTATACTAAAGCTACTAAAAGAAAACAAAAGCAAAACTTTTATCAATTTTTTAGTATTATCGAAAAAGAACTGACTAAAAAAACCATTTATTTATTTTAAAATTTTGCATAAACATGAAAAAATAATCCTACATTTGGTTAATTTTAAGGCTTATGCGTCTGGAGATTAATAATTCAAAGTTTATTATTTTTGTTATTAAAGATTTTCCATAGAAAATTATGAGAAAACGTCTTTGATTATTTTTTTTCTAATTATTTATATTGATTTTATTTATAATTAATAATTAAATGTCATTTTGAATTTTTCAGCATCCATCTATCATTTTCTAATTTTTTTTCGAAAATTTAAGAAAAATTCAAAAATCAGATAGCAAAAAATTCTGTTTCATTTTTTAATTTAAATTTTATTTATTTTCAAAAATATAAATACATTGCGTGTCGTGTTTTACGATAAACAAATTCAGGAAAATTATTTATTGATTCTAAATTTCGTTTCTTTTCTTTTTAAATCAATACAGTTTTATTAAATTCTTTGGCTTCATCTGATTTTTTAATGAGCATTGTTAAATGTTTGCTTTCAAAAGTTCTTTTTTATTCTGTCAACTATGTTTTAAAGCTTCTGCTTTTTGCAAAACCAGACGTTCAAAAAAGATATCGATTTCTATTATAAATATAATAAATAAGACTTGATCAATCAAATCATACCATCGAACCTAGATTATTATTTACTATTATGATTATTTATTATTTTATTATTAATTTTATTATTATTATTACTTTTGTTGTTGTAAGGATTAAATTTTAATTAATAATAAATAATAAATAATAACTCAAATATTTTTAAAATAAATTTCTTTATTTTTAATATATTAAAATTTAATCCTTAATGTAAAATAAATTTTTAAATAATTTTATAAATTTAAAGGGTTATTTTAAAAATAAAATAATTAAACGAATGTTAATAAAAGTTTCAGGTAATTAATTTGTTTAAGCAAATAATAAAAAGAAGATACGTATTCAAACTACACAATTATGGTCATCGAATAAAACTGTTACCAAATCTTGACCTTATTAATTCAGAAATTGTTGATAACATCGCAGAAACTAACAATTATTATTATTATTTATTATTATTATTTATTATTATTATTATTATTATTATTATTATTATTATTATTATTATAAAATTATTAAATTCTCCTACAAAACCTGAAACATGCTGATTATAAAATAATATTTATCATAAGTATATATAAAATAATTTCAAATATAATTTCCCTTAATTTTAGCAGAGATGATTAATTGAAAATTTATCCCGGGCAAACATTTTTTTCAGTCTATTTGAAGATAGCCATTTCCCCTTCGTATTATATCTCACTAGAATATAATATTTCATAAAAAACTCGTCTGAAAGTGGATTAAAATTTCCATTGAGTGTCTTGAAATATTTAAAATAATTTGTAGATTTTATAAATTAATCGTGTTATTTAAACCATGTTATACAAATAGGTTAATAAATAGAAACAGCTCGATGATACAGTCCCGGTTTTCATAAACATTTAAGGACCTCCTTGACTTTATTTGTTATAAGTTCATCATGAAATATAATTATTTTACACCAGTATAATTTTTATATAATATAATAAAATACACACATCTTTTATATTACTTCGAAAAATCAATATACGCCTTTATATATTCTTGAATAAGGTTATATACAAGAAAAATAAAAATTATAAAATATAATTACATTTTTAATTATATAATATAATTACATTTTTAATTATATATTATATTATATTATATATATATATATATAATTATAATACTGTATTAATATTAATTAATACTGATTGGAGTTTTAGTTAGTGGGTCTCTTGGAGAACAAGAACCTTTTTATGTTAACATTAAAAATCTTTATACTTTTACTTTTAAATACTTTTAAAAATAGAAAATATAAATAAACAAAACATTTTTTTGAAAAGTCGTTTCAGAAGAATATTTTTTAAACTTCTTTTTTTTCTTTCTACTGTCAACTTATTTCTTACGGTCTGTCGATTGCTTGTATTATAATATTATTATAACAAGTACATTTTTCCAAACGAAGAACTTTTTGTCCCTTTTCTAAATTCTCTTTTACTCTTTAAAATTCATGTTTATCTTATAGATACTCTTATCTCTTAAGAGTTGTTGGTTCAAAGACATGTTTTCTGGGTTTTCCTTTTATGGTTTGGTCGTTAAATTTAATTTTTTTTACTCTTTTCAAATCTTGTTTTATAAAACTTTTTGTGATTCAATACTTGTGATAGTAAATCTGACCATATCTTATTATGGTGATAGAGGTTTTAATGGATACTAGCAACAAACACTTTTATCACTTGAATATCTTTTGGATTTGATACCGAATTTATTTCGTCTTCAATCATTCCATTACAAAACAGCAAATTATTCTAAACTGAGACTAAACAATCGAAATAAACAAGTATTCTTCATCATGACCATCCTACCTCTCATACAGCCTGATTTCACTGACTTATCACTTTGTGATTTCTTATAGTTTTCAATCTTCAGAAAGAAATTACGTGGTGAGCACTTTTCGTCAGCTATATTTTTCCTAATTTAATATATACTTTTGTCAACCTCAAGATTGGAAAAATGCTTCAATAAATGCTTCAATTCCACACAAAAGTTTGTTGACTTTAACAGCAAAAAAGTGTGTAAATTTCCCTTGGTTTGTCATGTCAAGAAAGAGACCTTACATGTGTTAGATATTATCTAAGATATTGCTTATAATTTCTTATGCTTCTTTATATTCTTATTATAAAGTAAATTATTCATTGGACGTAACCATATTTCTTTTACATGTCACCTTTACGTCTTCTGAAGACCAGGTAGTTTCGGATATCTTTTTTTATACAAATTGGTTCTTTTGAATAGATGATCCTTGTCTTATGATGATATACTTCGATTTAAGATATACTTTAATTGTTCATTTTCTAGGGTTTTTGATGTGTAAAGGACTTTAGGTAACTGAATTTCTTTCTTTCTATTATCTACTTCGTTTAATTCTAGTTTAAATATCGAATTTAGAGCAATTACAGATTCCCCATTCATTACCATCACATTAACTTACTGAAAGAAAGTCTTTCACAAAATTTTGTATTTGTATTTTTGTATTTTTCATACAGGATCATCGACATAAATCCGGACAATTTGTATTAAAAGAAGATTATTTGAGTAATCAAGATAATTATTTTTGTTTAAGAAGCTAATTTATCAATAAAATAGATTATTCAAATTAGAATTATTAATATTAGTTATAGCTTCAGAACATGTCCGAAGAGTCGCAGTGTTGAAATCACTTCTTGCCTGAAGAAAGCCAAGAGAAATAATTGAATGGTTGGCTACAACAAGACCCAAGCTTATGATTTGGCAAAGTTCCAACCTCTATGCATTCTAAGTTTTCAGCTTCAGTCATGGTGCTAGATGTGGTTAGCATTGAAGGCCAAGTAAAGCCACCTCACTTTTTCTAACTTGGTCTTAAAGTGGATGCTAACACCTATATCGCAATACTATGCGCGGTTGTCAAACTATGGATGCACGAAATAGCCGGTGATAAATTGTATCTTCGAACAAGTCTCGGCTCCTGCTCATAAAGCAAGTAAAACACAAGCATGGCTTTATGAAAATCTGCCCTACCATTGGTCACCTGATTTATGGCCTCCCTCCTCTCCAATCAATTATTACCTATTGGGTGTGGTTGAGCCACAAGTTAACTCAAAACCACATAACATAAGATTTGCAAGACAGAGTTGAGATGTGCAAAACCATGGTCTCAATGTTAGAAAATGTGAATGGTAGTCATTTCGAACAATTGTTGTACATATTTTATATGAAATAAAAATTAAAAGATTTGTCTTTAATTTTATAAAGCAAGCGATTAAACATCTCAATCTGATTAAGAAATATTTAAGTTTACTTTCTGCGGGGACTTCTGAGACACCCAGTATATCAAGTGAAGTGAATAGATTGTATTTAATAATATAACATAATATATTTAATTTAACATAATTTATTATTATTATTAATTTTAATATTATTAATTTTATTATTATTATTATTATTGTTAACATTATTTCTTATTTCATTTATATTTATTTTCTATAACTGTTTTATTAATGAATCCAATTTTTTCAGAAAACGCTTCTCTCCTTTCATGGTCAGACCAGTCTAGTCCTAATTCTGATAGTAAATTAGCTATTGATAATGAAAAAGAAATACTTATATTTTGCCACTTCATATTTGTTTTAAATAAATATTTTATATGATAATTTGAATTCTTTTACTGTAACACTTTACTTATCATTAATCCTTATTAAAAAAAAATCATGTAAATTTTAATTCTTTCTAAAGGATGTACGTGGTTTCATGTCGAGTTTTCTAATTAACTCAACTGAACTCACAAATTTATTCTATTAACTTTGTTTTACTTTATCATTTTAAATATTTGTACTTAGTTAATTTGTAGTCAATTTTTAAAAATTTATCAATATGAAATCGAAAGTCTGGAGAAGATGCAATTGGAATTGTTGAATTTATTTTATTAAAAAATTAATATCAGAAAATAACAGTAACGCTTTAAGGAAAATAAAGTACTATCCAACGTGTTTTAAAACGTTATTATGATACTATATGAATCATTAATTGCTAAAATAGGTTTAGTATTTCAAAATGTTTTATTAAAATATAAAAAATATGTTCAAACTAATTTGCTCAATTTTTTTAAGTATTGTAAAGATATTTTTTTATTAGCATTTGACAAATGAATTCGTTCACATTCACAAAAGTAATGCTTAAATTAATTACCTTAAAAAAGAAAATAAGCATTTATGGAAACATTATACATCCACTCCGTGAGTTAATTTATTTTTAAAATATCACACATATCTGTTTAACACAGGCAATCATGAAAATATAATTTGTTTTTCCTTCACCCAATTGAAGGATAAGAGACAATGATAAATAATTCAGATACATGCAAATGTAATAAAATAATGTTGTTTTAATAATAATAATTTTGCTGATTTAAGTAGAGGAATGATACAAATCATTCTCCTTTACTGCAATAAATTTTATCAGCAGGTTTTTTGTTTATGGGAAGTTAGACTTCTTCACATTAAGAAAATTACTTAAAGTTTGATGGATGAGATAGGATATATTATCATGTTACTTCTTATACAGGATCCTTTTCAATAGAAATTGTCTACTAAAAATTTGAACATGAGCAAATAAAATTATCAATTATATTAGATCAGACTGCACGAAATAAATAGTTATATGGACAACTATAGAGATGTCAATAATGAGTCATGTCACCCGTCTTACAACACAATCTTTGATTCTTCTTGGATTACTGTTAATTATAAGATTTATTTCCTTTGAGGTATGTCGTTCAATATTTGTAGAAAATTATTGTTTAATTAAGCCAATTTTTTGGAGTATATACACAAGACCGTATCTGACAATCCTGTTCAATAGTAGATATGTCTGGTGCATATTTTGGATAATTAATTTTTCCACTTTTGCTTTTTACAAAACAAGTAGCGTTATACTGGTACTATGTGGTATAATATTGTTATGATAGTTAAAATTAATACCTGGACGTGTTTTCATTAATTGAACTAGAATTTCATCGATTTATTGAAAAACATCAAAATTACTGACAAATACAAATGATAACCTGAATTAAAACCATATGATATCTCATATCACAATACCAGGTATAACGTCCTTGTGATATGATTAGATCAAGCCACTGTCACGACTCACCCTCAGGCATCAATCTCTTTTCCAAAAACTGAATTTCCATTTCATTCGTCACTCTTTTGTTGTCTTTCTTGACTATTTAAATCTTGCAGTTTTATGATGTGATGTCTGTGGTAGGCATCACTTTGGACTGTATAAGCGGAGACCAATACTACTCAATCTTCAATATGTAGTGCTGCGAAACACCTTTTCCTTATGTTTATTTCCTAATTTATGCTCATTCTTGTGGCATGAATCTGTATCTAAGAGCTAGAAGTTGAACGTGTTTATCTTTACTCCAGTGTTATCAACTGCCACTGCGACGATGCTTCATGTCTTACTCACACCATGAATGATTGTAAAACAGTATCCTAAACATCTGGTAATTTCTCTGAAACTTATTCCACCTTCATGAAGTCCTGCTATTCGACCTCTTTCAAAGTCTGATAGCTAGATGGAATTGTGTACTTCTTGTTATTCATGAATTATTTATTCATCTACTTTATTTATTTAAATAATGCCCATACAAAAGTGTTGATGTCTGATTAAATAAGAGATACAATAATTCCGATGCGATTTATTAAAAAAATGACTAATGCGTTTACATTAAAAGGAATGTACGATAATACCAAATAATAATAATAATAATAATAATAATATATTAATAATAATAAATATATAGTTTCTAAAAAGAATTATATTTAGGTTATGTGCCATTTTTTACACCAAGAACAGAATATTTATTGTTCTTTTACTGTTATAAATGAACTTAAGAATAATAAAGAAAATTGCATAATTAAGTATATCAGGTTAAATACGTAGGCGATGGAAGTGTTTGTAGAATTTGGTACAAACAGACCAAAAACATTCGAGAAGTACTTCAGTGAATGAAAACTGTTCATCACTTAATTTCTTCTGATATTTGAGATGAAAAAGAAGTAGCAAGGTGAATATGGCGAATATGTCATTAATTCTATTTGACTGCGAAATCCATGCACTTCATGAAACCTAACGTTATCATGATGATGAACAATCTTTTATTTCAACTGTTTTTCTCATTTTGGAAATGGCATATGGTAGGTAAACTTTTGGATAACATTTAAAATTGACAGTTCTGAAAATTTCTAAAGTTATCTTTGCAACATATCGTGCACGAATATTATAATTTTTATTTAGCATAACAAGCACATTACAGAGGTTTTTTTTTCTATATATATAGTTACCATGTACATTGACACATTTCCGCAAGCGAGCAGCCAACTCAATGAAAGCCGATTTAAAGAACTCTGGAGATTTATTCTCTAAAAATTGCATCACTGAATCTCTCAGTTCTGTCTTGGAAGCAAATTGTTGACCTCTCAAGTTCTTCTTAAGATAGTTGAAGAG
>JBBMKC010220353.1:0-12272 GCA_037834085.1 Bipalium vagum
TCCCAATTTATCATCCTTTACTTACAAGAAATATTTCTGAAATAAAATTTAAGATATTTGATAATAACAAAGAATTATTAAATTTTAATGGAGAAGAAATCAGTTTTACTATTCACCTCAAACAAGTTTGAGTTAAGACAAAGTCGTTTTTAAAACGTTTAAAATTTAATTTTAAAAATGAATGATGGTAACTTTTCTTCTGATTTTTTAAATGATAATTCTATTAAAATTAATAATCATAAAAATTTACCTTCAATATTTAGAATGTTAATTATTCGCCCTTCTGGTTCAGGAAAAACAGAGTTGTTATATAAAATGCTATTAACTCCTAACTAAATTGATTATGATAACTTAATTATTTTTTCGAAAACTGTTTTACTTCAACCAGCACTTAAATATATAAGAAGTTGTTTTAATTATGGATTTTCAAAAGAAGGTGTTTATCAAATGTTAATAGAAAAAAGAAAATAAATTTTCATGTACGACTATGAATATAAACAAAATTAATTAATGTGATATTAAGAGATAAAGAAAATGAAATTCCTACACCAAATAAATTGGATAAAAATCGAAAAAATTTAATAATTTTTGATGATGTAATAAATGAAAAAAATCAACAAATTATGCAAATGTATTTTATTAGAGGAAGACATAATAAATGTTCTATTATTTATTTATCTCAATCATATTACCAGTTAGATTTAAAAAGTAAGAAATAATTCTAATGTATGAATTTTATTTAAAATATCAAAAAGGGATAAAAACAATATTTATGATGATATGTTAGCAACTTTTATGGAAAAAGATTTCTTTGGTTATTTGTTCAACTTTCATATGAAAGAAAAATATACATATTTATTTATTAATTTAGATGATGAAAATATTTTACCATCTGTATTTGATTAGTTGTTTGATTTTTTTTATTTTTATTTATAAAAAATGGCAAAAGTAAATTTGGACAAAAATATTTATCATCAAGATTTAACAACAACAAAATGTGATTATTTGGAGATATCTTTAACTCAATCAACTGCAACAAATTTAAATGGGATTGGACCATTAACTTTTAGTTTATTACAATCAGCAAACGCTTTAGATTTATCAGAAGCAATATTAGTTTTTGAAATAGAAATTACAGATATAAAAACAGAAAAAATATTACTTTACAAAACAATTTCTTTCCTTATTTATTTTCTAATGCAACTCTAAAATTAGGATCAACAGAAGTAGAAACAATTCAATATGTGGGGGCTTCTAATTTATTAACAAATTTTGTAATGATTGATAACAATAATGATGGGGAATTATTTGGTTGGATTCCAGATAAAATTAAAATAGATGTAGATAAAGATAATAATGGATATAAACCAAGAAAACAATTATATATAAATAATAAATTTACAGGTGATTTTCCATTAAACTTAATGTTTGGATTTTTACAATTTTACATTATAGTTATTTATAATATGCAAGGCAATTTAACATTTATGAGAAAAATAGATATTGATAAAGAAATTTTATGGAACAAAAGGAGATTCAAAACTAAAACTAATTGATTTAAAATTATTTGTTCCAGAATTACAATTAAATCATTCTACTGAATTAGAATTATTATCAAGAATTGGTGATGGAAAATCTATAAATGTAAACTTTTTATCAAAACATTGTGAAGAAAGAGATTTAACAGAAGGAACTACGCAAACATTAAAATTATATAATGTACCAAATAATCCAATATATAGGTTTTAGAGAATCAACTTTTGATTTTAAGAAAAAATAATAGTTTATTTATTCAAGATAAGATTAAATCTTTAAGAGTTCAAGTAAATAGTTCTTATTATCCATTAAATCCAATCCAATTTGAAAAAGGAAAACATAATAGAACATATTCAAATTATGTAAAAGCGTGTAAATATTTTAACAAAGATCCTCAACTAAGTTTATTAGAATTTCAAAATTTATATTCTATACTTTGTTTTGATTTAAAAGATCAACCAGAAAGTTTATGTATTAATGGTGCAGTTGTAACTTTACATATTTTAAAAGATTCAGATTTTAAAGGTAAAATGAATGTTATTTTATTACAAGAAAAATCTATGGAGATGAAATTAAAAGGGTTTAATTAAAAATGTTTAATATAGAGACTAGAGTAAAAGGGAGTTTAAATCATTAAGAAAAAGATGTTACGATTTTCTTAACTTTTTCCTCATAAGTTAATTCCTGCTTATTTTTATTACAATGAATATGATTATTGTTTTTAACACAACTCATAAGATTGGTTGTTCTTAGAAGGTTTTCTTTTAGTCAATAGTTTTTTATTTACATCTTTATGTGTCAATAGAATTTATTTATTGGGTTTGTTGTTTCATTTTAAATTGATATAAGAAAATTTACCTGTTTCATCTCTTTTTAAATCGGTAGTAATATATTTTCTATTATATTCAATATTATTTTCTCTTAAATATTTTGTTATTATTTTTTGGCTTACTCCATATTTATTAGAAAATGAATTTATACTATTATTTATAAAATCATATTCTTTTAATAATTCAATTAATTTATCTTTATCCATTTTATTTAAATAAATTCGGTACGATACGGTAATATGGTAATACCGTAAGGTATGGTATTGTTAAGATCCTAAGAGTTGGGTTAAATTGATGTTAAAGATGGAGCTTGCTGTTGCTTAGGCCTTAACGGTTGAAGGTTGCTTATAAATGTGTTCGGTTAAAATGACTAAGAAAACGCTTGACTTTTAAATACTTTTATTTTATTCAAAATAAAGTTACAATTACGCAATGTCGGTTCTGACTGATTCAAGGGCTTTAAATTGATTTTATTAATTATAATTAATATTTAGAAAAATCCTCTCGCTCTAAGGCTCAGAGGTCCTCAGTAAAAGAAGAAAAAATATACTTCACATACTAAGTAGTAACTTTTTTATAAAAAATTAAGTTTATTTCATAAACGGCATCTAAATTAATACAATAAAAATATTACAGGTGAAATCATAATCAAATTAGTTCAGTGAAATAACATTGTTTGTAAAAACATACTTGAGTCTATTTTAATGGCCAGGTACTGTATAATAAATGGTACTCTAATCATTTTTGAATAATTACTAAATTTTAAAATTATATTATTATATACCCTAAATTTATTGAATTCAGTATTAGGCATGTTTATCTTAGCTGGTTTATGATCTATACATAATCTTTTGTGATTTGAATGAGCTTTTAAATTTGTTTGATAATTCAATCACCTCTTACAGAATTTTATCTCTTCCCTTGGACGTAAATTATATCCTATTTCTCCATACATGTGTCTTTGAAAATTTTTAATTAAAACATAATGGTAATTAAGTGATTCACTTCGTTCATTATTGACTGAAAGGAAACCTTTGATACTTTTGATGTTTCCGAAGGAATTTTAACTTTGTTGGATAGTAATAAAAGGTCAATAGACTCTATTTAATTTCTCATTCAAATCTGAAAAATATTTAATCTGTTTTATAGTTTTCTCTTACATTCCCCTTACCCATTAATTCATATACATTTATTGGTATGTTTATCTTTTTTCAAATTTTTTATATCATTAATTGAAACCCACTTATTTCCTGATGTAGAGTCACCTAATTCTTTACATAATTCAGTATCATAAGTATATCTATTTTGATCATTAGCATTTTTGTTTAAGGGATTTAAATGCGCTAATACACAATATTGAAAAAATTTATTATTTGTTTTTATATTAACAAAACAATTACTTCTAAAAGGTATTTTTATAAAAGAATTTATTGAATTTATTTTTACAACTTTAACTTTAATAGAATAATATTTGTCAATTATCCATCCTGGTCCTTTTACTCTATCTAATTCTCTATTCAACAATTCTTCATAATTAGAAATACCTTTTATCATATTACCCTCTGTTATACTTCTATTTAAATTTATAATCTGATCAAACTCAATCTTTTTTGTAATGAATTCATTATCTCTAGTATTATTTATCGTAACATTAACTATAAATTGATATTTAATTTTTTAAAATTTATTTAACATGTTTTGTAAATAATTCATTATATTATTTTTATTAATTTTTACATATTCTATTATAGTAGTATTTAATGAAGAAATATCATGAAACGTTTTTTCATCTATTTTAAATTGAGAAGCATTTTCATCTTCAATCACTAAAGTATCACCACTTTGGGATGCCAACTTCGTTGGATCATTATTTACTAAAGGTACTTGAACTGAATTTAGACTAAATAAATGTTTTTTTTGATTTTTTATGTTCACCTAATACATGTGATGTTTTAAAATTATGATTACAAATTTCACATTTATATTTATTCATTTTATTCATTATATTTTTTATATATTTTTCCCAGCGGGAGACAATTAATGAAAATAAATATATTAAAAATAACTATATTAAAAATGAAATAAATAATTAAAGAATTTCAAAAAATAAAATCATATATAGATAATCATAATTCACAAGACAAGGGGTTAATTCAAAAATGTAAAAACTTTGAATCATTTAGAGTAGAGAAATATGAAAAGAAAATAAACACTGAAGCTAAAGAAAGTGGGATAGCATCAAAAGAATTTAAAGCAGTCACTTTAGAATCAATTTTAAAATTAAATTTGAAAGAAGCTAATTGTACACCACTTTCTTTTGAAGATTGCCTTTCAATCAATAAGAGTTTTCCTTCGATCAATAGCTATGAAGAATACAATTCAGGAAACGAAGGCGTTTTATAAGGAGTTTTAAAATAAGTATATTCTTCAGTCATTTTGTAGTTTTAATTTTTCTAGAAGAACATAAAGTCGATAAAATAATTAGGAGGATTGAAGAAGATAGGAATATAAGCAGCCACAAAATAGCTTAGGAATTGGGGATTCATCATCAAACAGTTGTAAATCATTTGGAGAAATGTGGATATACAAAGAAACTAGATGTATGGATACCTCATTAGTTGACTGAAAAGAATTTGAAAGACAAAATTTCAATATGCCAAACATCGTTGAATAAATACATGATCGATCAATTTTAAAACGTCTTATTACGTGAGACGAAAAATGGATCAAGTACGATAATAACATACGAAAAAGATCTTGCACAAAATGTGGTATAACCTCACAAACAGTGGCCAAACCAAAAATGACTTCAAGGAAGTTAATGCTCTGTGTCTGTTGGGACTATCTAGATTTATTGGTGGCGATTTGTACATTTCTCTAAATCTCTTGAAATTTTCTTCCATTCTATTATACTCTGCTAGACTCTTTTGTTCTTCCTCACTGTTTTCCTCCAACTAGTTTTTCGATCCATCACTCTCCACCGTAGAAGTGTCCATTATTTGATTCTGATTTTCAGCTTCTACTTCTGCCTGTAAGTCTGGTATTTCAATTATTTCCACTATGATTGATGTCTTGGCTGTCAGAAATGTCAAGAGTTTATTCATATCCATATTATCAACTAAATAAATAACATTTGCCATCAGATTCCGCTGCTCACAGGATCGTAATGAGTATCGTTCCTTGACCTGTTCTATCCATTTCTTGCATCAATTATTATGCACTATAAATGATGATCCAGATTTTCGAGTGCTCACTAACGATAGATTAGTTGGTGTCAGTTTCTCTACTGTATATACGAGGGCGGTTCAATAAGTCCGTGAAAAATAAAACAAATTTTAGCACTAGTGTTTTTAAACTTTGTGAATAAATAAAGAATTTTGACAAAAAATTCACAAAGAAAGAATTGATATAATGTCTCTGTGTTTGTACACTATGATAGAAAATGAAGAAGATTTATTTGAAATTTCTGCATATATTAAGAATTAAAAGTATAAAAGAATTAAAACCATTAAAACCAGAACATTATTAAATAAAAATTAATGATAACCCAATTTCTTCAAACTGTGTAATGAAAATATCTAAAGCTTGTATTCTTTCTTTTCCAAAAAATTTAATTGTTAAAATGTTAGGATTTATAAACAAACAATATTCAATAATTAATTATGAATCAAAACCAGTTAAAATTTCAAAGATAAACAAAATCAAGATTGATTATAATATTGTTGAAGCAAGAGTTGTTAAAACTTTCAATAACTTTGTTGGGTTTACCAAAAACACTCAACCGACCCAAAGGAAGATTGTAAAAGGGTGCTCAAAATAATAAGAATAATACTAATAATTATGAAATTGGACCCAAAAGTACAGTAATAATAATAATAATAATAATAATAATAATAATAATAATTATCATCCTCATTATGATAATACTAAGAATAATAATTAAATAATAATTTTAGCTAACTAAAAAGTACAAAAGTTAATTAAAAAGAAAAAAGGCATTAAATTATTTTTTGGGATCTAATCTTGACAATGGAGAACCTAAATTGCAGAGATAAGATCAGGGTCCGCAAGGAGGGACCGATTTAGGATTAATGATCCTAAAAGGAAATTGGCATTTCCCATTAATAAAATTGGTCTAAGACTGATTAGTCGTATTATGTGGCACTTTGTATTTGTGTTTTAAAAATGATAACCACAGTTAAAAGATAAAATCTCGTTCAAATAAACATAAAAAATAGCCAATAATAATCAATTATTTATTAGTCCATGATGTCTGTTAACAAATTGTCTGTAAGTAAACTTCCAAATCATTAAAATTGCAATCAGGAACGGTTTGATTAAAATAACATACACACTCGACGCAATGTCCAAACGAAGATAACTCGTAAGCTTATTCCACTTTTTTCTATTATTATTATTATTATTATTATTATTATTATTATTATTATTATTATTATTATTATTATTATCATCTTAATTTTATTTTTGGTTAAAACTTAGTAATTTGATTATATTATTTCATATTAACTATTGACTAACTTTGAGTTTTGATTTTTGTTTTTTAACTCGAATTTTATTAACTAGTGTGTTTGATTGATTATTAAAGACAATTGCAGACATTTCAAATCTTATTGTGATCCCTTTCTCTTGAGTTTGACGATTTTGTGTTATTGTTACCATTGTTTGAAGTTTGTGTTATAAATACAATTTATTGCTTACTGATTGTTATTATTTTTGCACCACATAAGAGTTGGAGTCAGGTTTAACTTTTGATACACTAGTTAGTGAACAACTTCGTCAAATTCATATTTAGAAGGTTCATAAAAATAATCAAAATCTTTATTTGTTATTTTATTGTTTAATTTAATATAGCTATTTTCATGTACAGTATTCTTAATCAAACATGGGGAATTTTTTAATTATTTATTTTAACTATTTTAAAAGTAATTATTATAAATTTGATTATGTATCTATTATTATTTAAAAGGTATAAAATAAAAAAAGGTATAAAAATAAAGTAAAAATAAACATATTTTTAAAATTTAATAAGAAGGGAATTTCTAGTTCTGAGAAAATGGTTAAATATTATTTGTTTTATCACATAATAAATTTACTCGAAAATGAATTGTAGTTTTGATAGCTAACCAATCGATATTAACATGGCAGCTATAACCGACTCGAATATGATTACTGAACGTCTCCTACCAAAAACGTTCTGTAAGGGTGAGAATTTTATGAATTTTTTCACGCAGTGCATTAGGTATTTCACGGTAAAACAGACTCCGGTGAAAGGCAGGGACAATAAGGTCAATAAACGTGGATGTCAGCGTTGGTCAAGATATAGAAGTAGTCAAATTCATAGTTGTAGAAAGTGTCACTCCTGAATTAATAGGTGGAATGTATTTTCTAAAAGAAATTCGGACATGTTTTAGAGCCACAATCGAAAAGTAAAAACAACGAGGAAGAAGATTTGAGGTATACGCTGTATAATGTAGAAGGTAGATTTGGTAGAGCAGTACAGGAATGAGAACGGTTGAAAAGAGCATTGAAATTATTAAATGTTAAGGAAGATTTCAAATTACGAAAGATAATTGAGATGAACGCGTTCATGGCTGATAAATTGCATTTGACTGTATCCACCTTACAAAACATACGATAAAAACAAAAGTTGAGCTAATTAATTTAAAACCATTTATTTATTCAATGAATTTAGAAGAAAAGATAAACGAGACGGTAAAGAATCTGGAAGATAATAATATCATCAGAAAATGTAATTTCCGTGAAACACCCCATTGATGTGCGTTTGAAAGCCATTCTGATTTTTTCTGGACTTTAAAAGACTTAATGCAGTGACCGGAAGAGAAAAATTTTCAATTCCAAATGTTGACGAAATGTTAGATGGAGCATGTTATTTTAGCTCAATAGACCTGAGTATTGCTTATTATCAAGTTGAATTGGACAAAGATTCGCATTCCTAACAAAGATGGCCAGTATTGTTTTAATGGAATGCCATTTGGCATTGCAGCGGCACCAGGAACGTTTCAAGAAATAATGACAAAGTCATCGGTAAAATCAAAAGAGCTTTGATATATCTAGAAGGTATTCTACTTTTTACGAGCAATTTGGAAAGTCATTTACAATGTCTCAAATCAAGTTTGAATGAGCAACAAAAAGCTGGCTTAAGAATTAATCAAGAGAAATGCCAATTATTAAAGGAGAAAGTTAAATTCCTAGGCCATATTGTAAACAAAGACGATGTTCAAACAGACCAATCAAAAATAGATGCTATCCAAACATTCACGCAATCCAAACCTCAGGAGCTTTTCGGATATCTGAAATAACTATATGTTAAGTTCCTAAAAGGATAGTTGATTTTTTAAAAACTAAGCTTGGGCTTTTAGGTTACTTAACAAAGTTTGTGCTATCAGAAGGATTTATGGATGAACGTTGAAGCACTGAATAATCACTGACACAAGATAAAAATTCGATCAAAAATAAATTAAGAGAACACAGTTTTTAAACAAAATTTTTATTGATAAATAAATTCTTTGACAAAGTTTTAATTACAAGGGTTGCTGAGATTTTGTGCTGACTCTTCAGAATCTTTAAACACATGCTTAGCCTAATTTGTTAAAGCCTTCAGGAAGTTTACCAGATAGCTGCTGTGTAAACTTTAAATAAAAAAGGAAGAAATGGAAAAACAAAAAACTTTTATTTGATCAACGGTGAAGCACCGAGTAATTATTTATAAGAAGATTTAATTAGAAAATTCACGTCAATCGGTTAAGATTGCGCAAATTGTAGGTTGATTGATTTAATTAAATATGACTGCTTACTTCTGTAATCACAGAGTAAGAATCAATTGAAAATATGATAGTAAAGTAGAAATAATAATAATGATAATACTGTTATGAATTTTTACCTAGTTTTCTTTTGATGCCGAACTTTGTTATAGATTCTTCCGTATCGTTTAAGCTTTAGAAATTATGCTCTCTTTGCTATAAACAGTTCTGCTTTTATACACAATTGAGGAATGTCGATTATATGAAATGTATCTGGAATGTTTCTGACCTTGTTGATCTGGAATTCGATATTATGCAAATTATTGGAATATTGATGAAGTGATTGTGATTTGATTTCCATTGTAGACGTTATGGTTTATAAGTCTTTCTATGAACTGTTTTCCAAGATGATGATCTTTGTTATTCCTCTGATATTTTGCGGCTAGCTATTTCTTTTTTGTGCCTGTGTCCCGTTATGCTCTTAGGTAAGCCTTTTTATATTAATTATTTTTTGTACATTTTTATTTTTAGTAATATATAATTTCCTTTTTTAGAAATTAATATACTTTTATTTATCTAAAAACTATTTTTAACAACCTATATAATTTTTTTTCTATTGTTTTCTATTTTTAGTAATGTTTATTTATTTATTTTTATATAAATTCTTTATTCATTGTTTTTCTAATAATGATTTATAATTAATAATAATAATTATTATTATTATTTAAAAGAGAATTTTTCTGACAATCAGCTATAAATCTTTACTTGAATAACGAGAAAAAATAAAATCAAAATGTTAATTAACAAAAAAATTATGATCACTAAATGTTTGTTGAATGTTTATTTTGGGATGCTCCACATATAGATGATTCATAAAAGGGTATGCACAGAACGATTATGCGGAGTTAATAATAAGAAATTTATTTGGACACCAAAGTAAATAAAGCTTTTGAAGAACTAAAAGAGGCACTGATATCCAGCCCAATATTATGCTTTCCAGATATGAATAAAGAGTTTATTCTTGATAGTGATGCAAATTTCGACAAAATTGGAGCAGTTTTGTCACAGAAGGATTCAAAAAGAAAGAGTGGTTGCATATGGCTCGCATTCAATGAACACTTATGAAAAATGAGTACTGTGTGACACTGAAAGAACTGTTGGCTGTGTATTACTTTTGTAATCATTTCAACCATTATTTATATGGGAAACAGTTCACATTACGTACGGATCATAAAGCAATAATCTTCATGCTGACAACAAAGAAACCAATTACGTCACAATTTTAAACGTGGATCAATTATCTCAGTAGTCCAGACTAGAATACAGGAAAGGGATCATTCATTCAAATGCAGACATGCTTTCAAGGCTGAAATGTGATACATAAGCGCAATGTCAAACACAGCATGAAAAACCGAAAATGGAAAGAGTTAGCACAAAGATTTTAGACGCGATAACAACAGAAGCGAAAACAAGACTTTTCAAGATATCGTTTGGTCGGCTCATCACATGTTGGCATATGGTGGAGCTGACAAAGTTGTCTATTATATGAAAGACAGGAGATCATTAAAACGCGTGGAGCTCGTCTGAGATATAAAGTTGTCAAAATGAGGACCAAGAAAGAGGTACAGAAAATAGAGGCTTCAGAACTTTTAGAAGACATATTTGTAGATATTTGTGGGCGTTTAAGAGAAACTACTGAAAAGAAAATATATATCCTTGATTTTATAGATAAATTTAGCAAATATATTTCTTTAACCACGATGGTAAGACAAGATGAAAACTCTGTGCAAAAGATAATTATGAATTATTGGATACTGAAGTTCGGAAATCCAAAAACAATAAATGTATATTGTGATAAAGTGTTTGAATCTAAAGACATGAAGGATTTCACAAAGAGAGTTAATGCCAATTTCTGTTTTTCGAGTCCATACCATAACAACACAAATGGCCAAATAGAAAGACAATTCAGAACCATGCACGATTTATAAACGCCACTTTAAGCGAAAGAGGGGCAAACGACTAGGTTGAGATTCTTCCGGAAGTATAATTTGCTCTCAATTATACGCTACAGAAAACAATCTGAATAAATCCGGCTGAAATGGCATTTGGTAGAAAGGTCTTCAGAAATAGAATATATACGGCAGCTGAGAAACAGATTTGGAAAATAAAAGATAATACAAAAATTAAAAATAACTTTTAAGAAGTAATTATCATAAATTTGAGTATGTATCTATTAGTATTCAAAAAGTATGTGTATGAATGAAATTTTAAAAGTAAAATTTTTTAGAAGACATTCTTCAATTAATGATGACGTTAAATTACATAAATTTAATAATTAATTTTACCTTAGAATAAATAATTATTAAATAATAATAATAATAACAATAATAATAATAATAATAATAACAATAATAATAATAATAATCAATTAATAAAAATTTTGATAAGTCATATTTAGTAAAAATGAATGTATTTTGAAATTAATTAAAAATATTTCCATATTTGGAATAAAGTTGTGCAATTGAACTTATATTGATTATTTTTTTCGTCGATTAGAATTTCAAAGAAAAAACAATCAATATTCTTGAAGCTGTTTAATGCTTTAGAAGTAGAAAATCTAAAACTTGATATTTAAAATGAGCTCTGCAACAAAAACGAATCATTTCCAGTTTATGAGAAGAATGACTGTCGTTCCCAGCGGACTTGATTTTTCACCTTTGGCATTTATTTAAATGTGGTATAGTCAAATACTGTATTTTTTGCAATATCTTAAATCTAATACCAACTGAAATGAAGCCCTAAAAAGTTAATAATTTATTTGAATTCTTCATTTTGCCATACATTTTAAAGTATCCGAATAAAAAATATTAAATAAAATATAAACACTTAAATAAAATTAATTTTCAAACATTCACTAAGTTTTATGACAATAGCTTTTTAAGTGGAATTTATTATGTGGCACTTTGTATTGGTGCTTTAAAAAAGATAACCATCGTTAAAAGGTAAAATCTCGTTCAAATAAACATAAAAAATAGCCAATAATAATGAATTATTTATTAGTCCATGATGTCTGTTAACAAATTGTCTGTAAGTAAACTTCCAAATCATTAAAATTGCAATCAGG
>JBBMKC010220364.1:0-12272 GCA_037834085.1 Bipalium vagum
TTAGTTTTACCCTACTATATAAAGTGTCATTACAATGGTAATTCTGTCTAGTACGAGAGGAACCACAGATTCGGATCCCTGGTAAATGTGCTTGATCGAAAGGTCAGTGGCACGAAGCTACATCCGATAGATTAAGACTGAACGCCTCTAAGTCTGTATCTCGCCCAGAGGTAATGATAATTTGTGCCAACCTTGCAAAGAGGCAATATTTTTATTCGTTGTTTAATTAGCGAATGTGGCTTAGCCAATATTTGAACTCGAACCTTGGTATGAGAGTAGTGTGGATGTTTAAATCATTTTATATGATTTGCGTTTTGGCATTAAATCGTTTGTAGACGACTTACTTTACGTACGGGGAAGCGTAAGAATTCGAGAGGTTTAAACTGCGAGTTTTTGAAAAAAATAAAAGAAATCATTAGACGAAACTATTAGACAGATATTACAATTAATTCATTTTTTGATATTGTTCATTTGTGATTTTTTCAATAATATTTATTTTTATGATTTTCGAACTCAATTTTATGATAATATTTAATATATATTATAATACATATCATGATACTAAATTTATGGTACTAATATTTTAATTTTGATACAGTTGATTCTTGATCTGATGATGTTTTTTCTCGGTTTTGATGGAAATGGAGTATAATGAGTGGTTCGAACAATTAGGAGTTAATCATAAAAACAAAACGAAGCGCTAAATGATATACTCAAAAATCTATTTGAGGACGAAAAACGAGCCATTTCTTTATCGCCTGATTACTTGTGATGAAAAATAGTTCTTATATAACAATTTTAAAAGTTCAGCCCAGTGGTTAGACATCTGTGAATGTGCCAAGTTCTTCCCAATATCGAGTCAACACGAAAAAAAGATATTAGTTACGGTATGGTGGTGTTCTAACGAAATGATTCATCACGATTACCTGGAAAAGAGAGAAATGATAACAGCAGAGAAATACTGCCTCTAAATTGATATTATGCAAGAAAAGTTGAAAAAATGACCCAGCATTGATCAATAGAAAAGCTCCAATTCTATTGCATAGCAATGCCCATCCTCACATAGCATAGCAAACCATGGATAAGCTGAAAAACCGACATGAAATTCTACCACATTCAACGTACTCCCCCGATCTATTGCCAACTGATTTCTATTTATCCAAATATTTACAAAATTATTTGAATGAAAAAAGATTTCAGAACGAACAGGTGATGTAAATGGAATTTGAACAGTTCGATGCCTCCAGTTCGATTTTTGTTGTGTAGATTCTCATACCTTATACATTCTTAATCTCCAGTCACAATTCATTTGAAGAATGATTCTTTTAAATGTCGAATGAATAATGAGTGACAGATCTGGACTCGATTATTCTTCTATTCTGGGATTAAGTCATGAGAAACCCAAACACCGCACCTATTTCTTTTGCCTTTCTCTTTTATGTGGTTATATAAGTTGCTGACACTACAGTTTACTAGAACAGATGATTATTATAATGTTTGTCTAGGATCTGTTTTAATGATAGCCTTTAATACATTATTCACCACAGATTGTCGATTCTCCTATGGTTTGTTCTCCAAACTGATCTCCATTGCTAAACTGGTCGAACCATTTTTGGCATTTACGAACAACAAGCATCTCAACGTAAAAATCGCTGATATTTTTGGTGACCACAGTGGCATTTGATCCTAGTTTGAACTTATACAGCAAACAATCCAGAATATGAGCGTCATTTGGGAAATTTTCATTCATTTATAAATACGTTTAAAAAACTTAATACACAAAATCTTTTTAATCATTGTTTTTACTTGACACCGATCTTTGATTTTAACTTGAATTTACAGTTTTACATATTATGGGAGATATAAACAATATTAAAACAACAGTATTAAATATTATTACAAAAAAATGAACTTTCAATTTGAAAACCTTAACACAACATCTCCCTTGGACTTCACACTCATCTGATCTGAATATCATAGAATCATTGTGGTTCGTTGTAGAAACTAGAAATAGAAATAGATTCTTCCTCTCTTGTCTCTTGAACAACTATATGATTTTATAGACAAAGAATGGCTAAATTTAATAAGGAACAGGAGAAATCCGTAGTTAAAATTGAGAATAAGTCTAGGGAATTCGGATATAATTATAATAATGTGATCGAACATTATGAAATTCAAGAAATACGATATGACCAAACAGGTACAGTATAAGGAGCAATTGGATAAATGGGTGATAATTCAGATTTCATAAATAAAACTGATTCAAGAATTATTAATTGTAAGAGAAAAGATCAGTATAATAAAAATATTACAGCTGTACATAAGAAGAAAATATAGAAATAAATTCAAAGCCACTTTTGAAAAGGAAATCCAAAAATCAATTATTGACTTATAAAAAGAAGTAGAACGAATAGTGGAAAAACGAAAGCTATTGACTCCAAGAGAGTCTCCAAAATCAAATAATGTTTATAAGGTGTTCAACTTTTAATTTCAATTTCCGTCCCGTAAATTCAGTTTACAGAGTTATCTTAGGCATACTTTGCAGGGGCAACTCGAAATTTTGTAATAGGTCAATTTAAAATCAAATTACCTTCCTTATAAAAATAGCATTACACTTTATTTTTTTAATTATCATAATTAATTTAAAAATATAATTTATACAATATTACAAAATTACAATAAAAATAAATATTATTTATTTATATTTTTAGAAACTAGTGATGAGTACTTTTTCTTGATATTCTAAAACAGAAAAACAATGACCTTTTTATTTACAAAAACAATTTTTGTTTTTATAAAATGTATTTGTAAAAGTTTTATCTTATCCGAGAATTGTTATCTTTATGGATTTACAGATCATAACACTCTTTTGGACTTTACCACGTCTTTCACTTTGATGAAATGATTTGCCGCTATAAATACTGAACGGTCGAAGGAACGATTCAGAAAAATGAAAATGCTTCTATTAGTTTGTTCTATTCTGATCTGTTCAGGTAGATCCTTACTGATTTTATATGCTCAAGTTAATATTCATTTCTAGTTTCCCAGATCAAGGGAAGTGATTATTATGCCAACTATTATAGTCAATATTGTTCTGGAGATTATTCTGGAGATACTAGTAAAACATTCTTCTGTCAATACTTCAAAGATCATACAACTCCACAACCACTTGTTGAAGAATGCAAGTCCTGTAAGAAATTGTTGGAACGAATAAATTGGAATCAACACGTTGAGAAATCCGTGGAGAACTTGGTGACTTACACTACAGACCATTTTTGCAATGTCAAGTATAAATCGTCAAAGGACTGCAAGGAAACGTTAATTAAATACAGACCACAGCTGAAGTCGTACTTAATAAGATTACTGGTAAAGGCATTTCATTATTAATATTTATTTCTACTAAATGACGTGTAGAAAAACGGAGAGTTCTGCGATGCCTTGTTGAAGTGTGGAGAAAATAAGGAGACCATGATGATGTCTTATTTCAGAGAATTTTACGTAATCATTATTTTTATGCAAAATTTTATTTTTTTTTATGCTTATTCTTTATTTAGTTCAATTCCATGGAATTTTATCCTGTTCAATTTATGGAATATTTCTTTAATCGTGAAGTAATGAGATTAATTATTTTTATTTTAAAATTAAACGGTTACTTTTCAGAATTACTCAAAAGACTTTTACCCATACTACTTCTTCACTTATTTCTACAAACATCAGGTAGGGTCTTGATAACATTTTCGATAAAGCTGAAATTCACAAATTATAGTATACTGACGACTTCCACATGAGTGATTTCGAGATGTTTTTCCAAGATTCAGTAAGATAAAAATAATAATAATAATTTAAAAAAGAATAAATAAAAAATATTATTAAAAGTAATGATAATATTAATAATAATATTATTAATAAAAATATAATAAAAATAATCATAATATTAATAATAAAAATAATAAATAAATAAAAAATAAATAAATTATATATATTTAGCACACAGATTTCGGAAAATTCAGACCTTATAGCTTTTTTGACTATTTCTTTCAGAATCAAGTAAATAATTTTAGTAAAGATATTTAATATAAAATTTTATAAAAAAGTACTTCGGGAGCTACTTTTGGAGCAACAGTGGGTATTACACAAAACCAGTAGGTTTTTCTATTCCACATCCACTGCCTAACATAATTGAACATTAGACTAAAAACGAAACATTTTGTGGATATTGTCAACGAATTCCGGAATCAAAATTTCTAGACTGGATAAAATCAATCGATTTGGAAAAGTTCTCCAAAGATGGTCACAAGATTCTGTGCGGCGAATCAACGGAAACCAATGTCTGTCGGGAAATGGTGGATGAGATTGTCAACCTTTTAAAGTGGGGTATTTCCATGTCATTGGTAAGCTGGAGGTTCAGTGATCTCAATTGATATTTGACTCTATTTTCAGTCAAAGGAAAATATTTGCAATGGATTGTTCAAATGTCCGAGCGAACTGCCAATGTTTTTCACTGAATATTTCGACTATTTTGAAACCAAACCGTCTGTATGATTTTATACATATTATTACCAAACGTTTTTATCAATCTAATAACTCAGAACTCTGTTGGAATAAAATGTAAAGTGTGCAAGGCAATGTCAAAAGTGTTCAACTCCGGAGTACTGACCAGATATTTTGAACAATATGTTGAGTATACACTCAGGACGGAGATCTGCCCAACATTATTTCCAAACAAAAAGCAACAAGTGATTAAAAGAGATTTCCTTTATGATTTTATGTTTGTTATAAATGTCAGTGTGAGCAGTTCATGAACAAAAATCTGCCGAGTATTCTGAAGAGAATCGAACAATTCTTAAGGGGTCACGAACTTTGCCGACCAGTCTGCGGAAAATCGAGAAACGATGATCTCACAATGACATTCTACGATTTCTTCTACAAGCCTGACACCAAGAACTGCACCATCTGCAAGAAGATCACAGAGTTACTGAAGAATTTGTTACTCTCAAATGAGTTCAAGCATGCTGTACATGAACAATTCCAAGAGAAATATTGCCAACAAATATTTCAGGATAAGTCGAAAGTGAACTTTTATGGATGTTTTTCGAAATAATTTCCTTATCATATTCAGTGCAAAGAATATGTAACCAAAAAATATAATACAGTCATTTCCAACATGACCCAGGTCCTTGAAAAAAACACTTTCTGTCAGCAAACTTGTCAGAATAAACCTATTTTTACACGATTTTCCTTCCACAGTTTCGAGGCTACACCGAATGTCAATTGTCATCTGTGCGAGAATTTAATGGAAAAGCTGATAGGCCTTAATCCAAACCAGGTAACATTGTGAAAGTGATTACCCTATAATGATGTGGATTTTTATTAGGAAAATATCGAAAAGCTGACCGAACACTTTTGCTTGTTAGTACCAGTCTCAGAAACCGAGTATTGCAAGACCCTCGTGAAACAGTATAAGCACCAGATTGAGGAAGAAGTATTGAAAGGCAAATCGAAAACCGACATCTGTACCTCCATCAACCAGTGCACTTCGACTCCAATTTTCTTCGATTTTTTCAATAATTTTTTCCAATATTTTTGGAATTAATTTTCCATAACAATTAATTAAATAATTCGTGACAATCTTTTCTTTTTATCTCTATTTCATTGTTTTTGTAATAATTAAAAATTTGAAGTTTCGTTGACATTTTTTAATAATATAAATAAAATATATTTGGTATGATATTATTGAAGATAATTTTTGGGATAACAGTGAAGTATTATTAATTATTAATTTTAATTTTTTCAAAGGTTTCAGTACTTTTTAAATATTTATATTTAATCATATTAATTTTTTTAATAACACTTTAAACGTGTGTTTTAATAGCAATATTTTAATAATAAAACAAGAAATATTATATAAACAAAATTTATTCATGTTAAATGTTTTTATTTTACAAATATTAAAAATTTTTAAAAATTGAAATTAAAATTCTCTTTTTTATTAACAATAATAATAATAATAATAATAATAATAATAATAATAATAATTAAAATAATAATAATAATTAAAATAATAATAATAAAATTAAAATATTATTATTTTATTATTATTGAATATTATCTTATTATTGAATAAGATAAAACATGACTTGTCCACATTATGGCAGAGATTAATTAAAGACTAGCAATTTAATAACCTTAAAATTTATTATTTATGCAATACAATCCAAAGAAAGGCATAAAATAAGTAAATTTATCTCTTAAATATTTATTTAATTATTTATTTATTGAATTTCTAATTTTATGAAAACTAAATATCAAGAACAGTTTAAAACATGAAAAAAAAATCACAATACGAATGCTATAGAGATCTTGAGAATTTGAGGTTCTCATTCTCAAAAATGATAAAATAAATGAAGAAATGATAAAAATAAAAATAATATTCAAATGCACAATTATTTATACAATTAAAATATGTAAAAAAAATCAATAAATGGAACTCATATTTCTGATTTATATATAATACTGAAAAATGCATTATTAATAATGTAGATAGAAAAAATATTTTGAAATACTTCATTTTATTATTTTATATATTTTAAAAATGATTTTCAAAAAAACGAAAAATGATTTTTTTGGAATTATCGAAAAATTAAAGTAATGTATATTTTATTAAAAATAAAACATTTCCTTTACGATTTTATTTTTAAATTTATTATGAATTTTAAGAAACAATGATTTTATCATTATTATTATTTATTTATTTATTTTTGTTTTTATTATTATTTAGTTGTTTCAATTAAAATGTAATTTATCAATAATAAAAAAAATATTATTAAATAAAATATGAATAATTAGAATTCAAATAAAATATTACAAAACCATATTAGAAATCTTTTTAATAAAATGAATCGTATAATTTAGACGTATAATGATCTCATAATAATAAAATAATAATATAGTAAAATTAATCTGAAAATTATATATATTTATATATTTTCATTATAATTATAAACATTGAACATTTATTGATAAAAATAAAATAAACCTGAATTATTAAGAGAATTGAGAATTGAGAATTTTTTAAAGGGGCAGTCTGATATGTAATAAATTAAATAAACTATCAATCAAAAAATCAAATCAAATTTTATTATAAAGGAATAAAAATTTATTTAGAATCTTATATATATTTGACATGTTTCAAAAAATTTGAGCAATGAATAAATAATTTTGATTTCATTAAAATAAACATGAGCACAATAATGACATGAATAAATTACTCAATTATTTAAAGTAAAAATGGAAAATATAGATTTTAGATTCAGAGATGGATATAATCACTCAATCTTGCTTAATTATTTTTATTATCAAGGACATAATTTATTAATTATACATAAATGTTGAGAAAATGTACCGGTTGTATCAGAACTTAGGATATAAACTTGTTCGTTATTTGTGTATGAAAATATATCTTATTTACATATATTTTGTTTAAATGAAACACTGGTGAAAATATATAAAGTTTAAATATGAATCTAGATTTGAAAATTGATTTAATTAGACGTTATTATTGCAATGGAAATTCCCCCAAAGCTGCATTAAGGAAATCAAACACCAAAGAATTTTAATTAATACATTTATGGAATGAGATCCAAAACAAATGGTACAACCTTTCTGGTAACACGTGCCAGAAAATTGTGAACTCAATGCCCAAAAGATTACAATTGGTCAAGAAATCAAAGGGATATCCTATTCAATATTAAGACTTGTTCATTTAATAAATTTCTCATTTAAAATATTCTTTTCAATTAAAATTAGTATTTTTTATAGGGGGTGAACAGACTTGTTACGCGCACTGTAATACATGTACATGTTTTGCATTATCCAAACTTGTGAAGTTTAGAGAAGCTCTAAGTGTTAAAACTATGCTTCATTGCCGACTAAACGTAAAACTGTCAGTAAATATTAAATTGCGGATATGGATGGTGAGATGTTCATTTAAAGATTCCACCTACCTCAGTTCAGCTAAAAATTAAAATCTTTTAAAATAATGCAGCTTCATGACCTGAAACCAGGTCTATATTATCAACGAGTTAAATTTAGCTTGTGGTTTTGTAACCTCTAGATATTCTGCCTAGGTTTTTTGGGTTAATGCTATCTGATAAAGCAAATAATTTCGAGAACACAATACATGAAAAACAACTGTATTCGATTTACTCTATGTTATTAGGTGTGTGAATAAGTTTCCGGATTTTTAAAAATAAATAACTAAAATAGATAAACTTTATTATAAACATAAACACATATTTACTCTTCGAAATAATTTCCACTGCTTGTCAATACTTTCTTTCATCTTCCAGTCAAGTTACTGATTCCGTGTTAAAATAATCCGTCTTTTTAAGAGGATCCAAAAATCGAGCCACTTTCTGGTATCTTCGTAAGAATGAAAATGCTGATCAGCCAAACAATCAGTCATGGAACTGAAAGGTAATCTGTAAGGACAACATCGTGTGAATACGGCGCGTATGACAGAACTTCCCATTTGAGTGTTTCCATTAATGTTTTAGCCATAATATTTGTCAGTAATAATAAAACCTTTTCATTTTATTTCTCATTTACTTGTTTTCTCGGTTTTGATAAAACTATAATAATATTGAATTAAATCAATTTTCAAATCTGAATTCATAAACAAATTTAAAATATTTTTCATTAGTTATTTATTTAAACAAAACCTATTTCAAGTATTGTTTAGAAATAAATGGATTTAAATAAAATACATTTTCATATAAAGTTGACAGATAACAAGCTTGTTCGCACAATTATTAAAGTTGATATTTTAATTTTTGTAATAAAAAAAAAAATTATATTATCAAAATTATATACAATTCCAATTTATTTCTCTTGAAAATATATATTAAATTTTATTTATTCTTATGAATTTCTTTCATTTTTTATTTTTATTAGTATAACATTTTACTTTACTTAATACTATTAGTATTTTGTTTTATGAAATGAAATTCAGTATAAGATATGTTATGATAAAGTTTGTATTATTAAAAATGTATTATATTATTACTAAAAGCTTCATTTGTTTCATTGTCACCAAATATGACACCCAAATCTCACGGAATATTTATTAGAGTTTTAGAAGAAACAAATTGTCTCAATAAAATTCATTCTTGTAAAATTATATTGAAACTATTTATAAAAAATATAATAAAGTAAAAAATTACTCATAAAATTTCATTTTATTTTAACCGATAAATTTATTTATTATTTTAATAAATGTATAATTTAAAACAAAATATAAAAAATTAAGAAATCGTTGTAATTCTTAAAAATCGTTTTGAACCTACTTACAAATATAAGTAAATTGATATAATTTTTTATGAATAAATTTAAACAAAAAAAATAAAGGTCAAAAAAGTTTGTAATAAATGTTCTTTTAATTTAATTTATTTTATTGGTTTTTTTTAAATAAATAAAAAATAATTTTCTAAATAAAAATAATTGTGCTTGTAATGCAAAATTATTTTCTTTTGGAATTCATTATTTATTTGACATTTTCAACACAGAAAAATACATTCCTTAAGAATAAATATTTTGGAAAATAATAAATATTTTTAATAATATATTAAACAATGTTTTTATCATTTTATTTATTTTTTATAATAATATAATTAAATTCGAATCATAATATTATTATGTTTTAAAAAGAAAATAATAAATATTTTACAGTGAGTTTGAGAGGAAGGAATTATTATTCAATATAGAATATAATACAACATAATTATAATAAAACTTTCGAAAAATAATGAAAACCAGTACTACATAATAATATAAATAAATAAATTAAAAAATATCTATCGCTAAGAAATATTGTCATGAAAATCCGCTTTTGATTGAAAATATCTTATTTCGTATAGACTCCATTCTAACAGTCTTCAACACCGTTTAATTTATCCCATTAAAAGTTTATAAATTCACACATGTTTTTATCGGAAAAATAAACTATTGAAATGTTATATTTCATCAAGTGAAATGCTACAGAGGGTAATTAAAAAAATTTTGGTAATTGAAATGTAATCAAGTTTAGCTTCAAAAGAAAAAAATTCCGATGTCAAACTTTTTTTGATGTCATAATTTTAATTATGTTTTACATTAAAACAAAATTTCACTTTTTACAGTAATATTTTTACTTTATGACCGATAACAACCCAGATTACTCTTAACAATCACATAATGGTAGCTGAATGGTCACGGACCTGTAAAGGGCAGTTTGGGAATGCAATGTACTGTTAATGTCACTTCCGTTGTTATCAACATTTATTTATTTTTATTTATCAAATTAATATTCAAATATGTTATCTTTCAAGACAGAAATAAAATGAACCTAAAACTTAATAGTTATCTTTTCGTTCAGTTTAATAATTAAGTATTGGGTTTAACGCTACACATTGGTATTAATGATGTTAATAACAATAATTATTATATTATATATATAATAATATTATAAAAAATTAATATTAATATAAGTAAATAAAATGAAAATATAAATAATATTTTACTCACTAAAGCTCAGAATGGACGTTAATCTTCAACCCGAGAAGGGATAGAATTTATCTTTTCGCCTGAATAGGGAATGAAATATTAGTTTTAAGTCGTGCTTGAACTATAAACTAGATAGGTCTCAATATTCATATAATCACGGCTTGCAATATCCTAAAAAGGCTTTCAGAACTGAGGAACAGCAAAAGTTGGAATAAGTTAGGTTATTTTATTTAAATATCTCATCAATTAGAAAAATAGAAACTAAAACTTGTGAAAGTAATGTAAAATGCTAGTCATAAAAGTATAGTGGAAAGGTTTTGCTCGAGCTCCTTATTGATAAAAGGGAGATATAAAAAAAAGATATTGTAATATTTTTGCGTAGGGATTGGATACATTTTTATAAATCCTGGGATTGGTTGGATATTGTTGAGACATTACCGTTGCAAATATTGTGTGTATTGATTAAATAAACATTTTAGACTTACCAGTTATTTGTTTATTCATTTCGTAAATATTTGTTACTTATTAGTCAGATTTTATTAGAAGTATGGTTAATATATGAATATATATTAAAATAAGTAACAATGGTAAAACGTTTTGATTATAAAATAGAATTTTATTTTACTCATTTATTAGAAATCGAGATATAAGACTGCATTTAGGAATTTTTTATATTTTCTATTCCTAAAATTTCAAATTTAATAAAAAACAAAATTATACAATAAAATCTCATTTTTGAATGAGAAAATATAAAATTATATATAAAAAAATTAGAACAAATTACAAAATATCCTAAATTTTAAGATAATCAAATTGAGAAATATTTGGTCGGTAAGAAAGTGGGTTACAGAATAACTGAAATTGGTCATTTGTATCAGAAAACTAATCTTAGGCTTACATTCAGTTTGCACTCTACCGGTAGACGCGACTTTCCCTTCTTGAACCTACAAGCGACGGAATCCAATATGCATCTATACAAGAGTATTGGAATGAGTGGTTCATAGGAAGTATTAGAAGTCAGTTGATAGTATAAAGCATGGGGATTGAAAAGATTGAATTTGAAAGAGAAAGATATTTTGTGTCTCAAATTAATCTTATTTGATACTCAAACTGGTTGATTATTTTTCTCATGCCTACCATATGAGAATCAAATGACAACTGAAATTTAGAGTTAAAATTTTCGCACATTCCCTAAATATTTGAGCAGAGCAACAAAGTGTAATTCATTTGACCTATTGCGAAATAGACCCTTCACTCTTACACAATCAATCAATATTTTGAATTATTCAATTACACAATTCTTTTAATAAAGTTACACCATGGGACTTCTCTGTTTCGAACCATGTCACTATCATAGGCCCATCACGCAAACATTCTTTATTGTATGTTTGAATTATTTATTAATATATAAGAATAATAATTATAAGAAATATAATAAAATCATTTAACGAAGTTTCATTTACATTGAAATATTATTTATTTTATTATACTTATATATTAGATGTATTAAAGTAGTTTTGTTTATTAAAATATTAATATATATTAAAAAAAAGGAATATAATTTTTTCCTGGAAAGATAATATTATTCTTTTTCTTGAATTAAAAAAAACTGAAGTATTAAGGTCAGTTTTTTGTGAAATTTATTATTATTATTATCATTATTACCATTATTATTATTATTATTATTATTATTATTATTATTATTATTATTATTATTATTATTATTATTATTA
>JBBMKC010220374.1:0-12270 GCA_037834085.1 Bipalium vagum
GCTTTACTGATTGTTTTGATTTGCACCACCTAAGATTTTGGAGTCAGGTTTAAATTTGATACCCTAAATATTGAACAGTCTTTAAAAAAATTTTAAAAATAAATATTTAATTTTATTCATTTTATAAAAAAAATTAGATCGTTGCAACTCATTTTCATAAAATCTCTAATATTTTTTCACCATTTTTATCTATAATTTCATATACAATTGGATTTGTTTAATAAACATTTCATTAATTCATTTTGCTGTATATCCTCTTTCAAATCTATTTTTATATTTTAAAATATTTTAAAAAAGACCCTAAGATTTTAAATGTAATTCTACTGGATTTTTTCCTATTTTCATTTTTTCTATACATTTGTTATTTTTATTTGTTGATTAAATGTCATCACCTTTTTTTAAAAAATTGGGATATTTTTCTTTTATTTTTTCAATAATACTTTTTACACTATTTATGCATGTTTGTATTTTTACTCTTATTATATTTTGAAATACTTTTATTACAAACTTCACAAAAGTATGATTCAGACATTTTTTTAAAAGAAAATAAAGATAAAAAATGTTTAAAATCGAAATCTTATTGTCAATGAAAAACGATGTGATAAAATCAAAATTTATAACAATACTATATTAGTGTTGAAATTCGTGAAATAAATCGAGATTGAGACTTCAAAATAACAAGTTAAAAACATATCATTGTTCTCCGAAATTATGAGGATGAAAATGATGTTTTTAAATTTATAATTTGAAGCTTCGATCTCGATTTATTTTAGTGATGTATACAATACTATCTTGACCTAGGAAAGTCTATTGAGACGTTGATGCATTTTCAAATACGGCATCTTAATTGCTGCATAACTTCGAAAACCGAACTTGTTCAGAATTTTCAGGAGGGTACTGACAGATACATTTTTGGAAAGAATGTGTATTTTACATACGGGTAATATAATAAACAGCTAATTAGCGACTGGCTTAGAAAATGTGTCTCATAGCTCGTGAAACAATAGTTGGTCTTCCATTTCTCATCTTATCTCGCACGAATCCTGTTTTCAGATATTTCTTCCAAACATGTCGCATCTCTCATTTTATCACAGTTTTGATGTACTTTTCAAGTAATTCACTAGTTATTTCTATCCCAGATTTTAATTATTCCGTAATATAACGATAACATTTCTATGAAATTCTCTTAAATTTCTAGACATTATATTACTCTAAAACCATGTAATTACTCATTATTTTACACATTTAAAAATATATTTTTAAAATAATTTATCAATAACTAAATATTTAAACAACTATTTTTAACTAAATCGAAATATATATCAAAATTTGTATTTTTGTAGGGGATGAACAGACGTTTTACTCGCACTGTACATACTTCAATTATAATAATTAATTTTTAAAATAATTACAATAAATAATTAAAAAATTCCTCAAGTCTGATTAGCCTCCTCATACGTTCAAAGGCCGTGTTAATTTATGATTTGCTTTAATTGTGTCGAATATGTCTTCTAAATTGCATAATTTTCTTCTTAATTCTAAGATCTCGACAGCTATTAACAATCATTTCCAATGTTAATTGCTCCCCGCCCAGTGCGTATCAAAATTTTATTTACTAATCCTTCCATCTTCTTTTTGTACAAATAAACATGCTCATCTGTCTATTTCTACTTCATTGCTTTATTCATACTACCACAACTTATTTACTGGTTCTTATTAATTATATTGCTTTTTTAAAATTTATGATATTGAGATATTTTGTAACAAATCACTCATTATATATAAAAAATAGCAAAACAAATAATTTTTTCCAAAAAAATTTTGACAATAAAAACATGCAACAGTATACCGTGTTATTCATTGATTGAGATATTTGATAAGCAGTATGGCCAGACTAGAATAAAAATTATTGTGTATCTTTGGTTATTATCGTTATGAATGCTTTAATATAATTAATTATTATGGATAAAACGATTTATTTAAAGAGAGCATTAGAATGTTATCAACTAAAATTATACATAAAAGTTATCTATATCAGAAATCCATTATTGATTAATATGTCAAATTTTGTTTCTAATTTATTAGGCGTATAAGTATAATTCCGAACTTGAACAAAAATTTGTGGTTCAATGAATAAATTTAATTGCTATCATATATTATTTGTATGACCATTTATTAAAAACTCAATAAGACAAGGTGAGATCAATCAGGACAGAAGCCTGATGTAGACCAAAAGGGGAAAAGCTCACTAGATTTTGATTTTCAGTACGAATACGAATCTTAAACGCGCGGATCTATCCTTTTGATGCACATTTAAAGTTTAAAGCAAAGGATGTCAGAAAAGTTACCACAATGATTACTGGCTTGTAGCGGCCAAGCGTTCATTGCGACTTCGCTTTTTGATCTTTCGATATCTGCTCTTCCTATCATTGCGAAGCAGAATTCGCAAAGCGTTGGATTGTTCACCTAGGTTTACACCGCCGTGAGATGTTAATTTTACTCTACTACATAAAGTGTCATTACAATGATAATTCTGTCTAGTACGAGAGGAATCTCAGATTATAGAACGAATGTGGTTTAGCCATATATTTGAATTCGATACTCGATAACGAGAATAATGTGGATGTTTAAATCATTTTATATTATTTGTGTTTTGGCAATAAATCGTTTGTAAATGACTTACTTAACGGTCGGGGAAGCGTAAGAACTCGAGCAGTTTACACTGCGAGTTTTTGGACTTCATCCTCATCTTCATCTGAATGAGAAGGCGAATCAACCAGAGCTTCCAAGGCAATTAGAATTTAGACAAAGAACAAGCCAAGAAGAACAACAGGAAGAGCCGAAAAAGATTAGTCAAAAAAGGAGATCGACGATCGATAAGACGATTCACTATTACCAATGATGCTAATAATGACCATGATATATTTAAACATGATGAATAGAACTAACACATGGGTATGACTGAACAAAACCAAAAACGAAACCAAATCTATTCGCTCGTAGACCTCAAAGAATGCCCCGAGGCATATCCGACAAATTTAATACGCAGAGAAGTGAAATATCCCATTTACCAGGAAATAGAGTTTAGAATAGCAAATTTGTATTGTTAAAAGGACGACCTTTGAGTACTACTATGGCAGTCACAATAGAACAGCTTTTGAAAGAAACTTCCAGAAATGGTAAATCGTGCACGTTTTGTGTCATCATAACAAAGCACGTACCAACTTTTCTTTGGTTACTCGGGAGAAATTGGTGGAACTTAGTTGGGATGTGCTGTCACATCCATTACGTAGCCCAAACATTGCACCAATAGGGTACTACCTGTTTCTCTCTTTACAAAATTTGTAGTTATCCGTATTTTGAATTTTACAATTAAAAGTAACATATTCTAAGGTAAGTGAATAAAAAAAATGTTTAAAAGCTAATAGTTATTGTTATAAGCTCAGTGTGGCATAGAAAAAAATAATAATATAGTGGTCAAATAATAGCCTTTATTAGTTATAACTGAAATTGAATAAATAATTAATCAACTAAAAATTGTTTATTAATCAAGTTAAGTCAGTCAGATATTTGAGCACTCAAAATTATTGAAAATTATAGATTTCGTTCTAGTGATTAGTAAATTGTGTCATTCAATAAAAACGTTGATTGATAAAAAAAAGCAATCAACTAATTAATTGGTCATTTACTTGTTTTTGTGAATTTCAACAGAGTTTTAATAGAAAGGAATTGAAAATTTCTAATTTAGGTAAAATAAATCATAATTCAAGGGGAACATTAATAATTTGCAACTGATAATAATGTTTCAAACTAAAATTGGTAATAACTACCTTATTCTTTATGTTCATATCTGCACCGTTATTTACCAGAACCCTGGTTAACTCATGATGGGTATTGTGAAATGAACAATGTATGAGAGCGGTATTTCCATATATGTCTTGCTTATTGATATCGGCACCAGATTGCAACAGTAAAGCTCCAATTTTGTGATTTCCATTATTGGCTAACACAGCTTTAAAAATTTTAAAGTGATAACACAAAAAAGTTAATAAAATCAAAACCCAATCTAATGAGAGGCGTCCATTGATTTTCTTTATCAACTTCATTTACGTCACACCCGTTCTCTATCAACATTCTTACAATGGTAATATTTTCCGAATCAATTCCATAAAACATAGCCGACATTCCCAAAATATCCTAAAAATGAAAACCATATAACAATAGCTTACACAGAAACTAATTGATACATTGATCATCAAATGATTAAGACATTGTCTTTTCATGATATCTTAGATATTAAAATTTGATAATTTTTTTAATTTTTCAAAAATAATTATGATATTTGTTGTGTAGATGGTTTAATATACAAATAGAAAAAAGAATTCAAAAAATAATGCATAAAAGAAACCAAAATTCTATCAAAGTATAAATGAATATTTTAATGTTTAAATAGATTTTTATTAAAATAAAACTTAATGATTTCATTACATGAATAAATATAGTAATTCCGCTTATTTGGGACACATTAGCATCAAAGGTTTTTTTTACCAATTAAGAGGCTTTCTGTATTAAACGTTTATCAAAATAGTAAATAATCTTGTTGTATAATCCGTAAAAATATTTATAACATAACAAAGTAAAATAAAACTCTTTCAAAAAACAAAAGTATTATTTCTTAAAGAAATCATTCAATGTACTCTATCTCTTCTCTTGTAGGACTTTAATCGTTACCATTAGAAATACAATATCCTAGTTAAACAATACTCTAGGTTTCAAAATACAGGAATGGAAGGAATGAAATGGAACCAAAACTAAAAATTATATACAGATAACTGAAGTACGACAACACAATGATGTAGGAATACTTCGTAATCGCATAAGTTTAAATAATTGCAGCGGTTTAATAGAGTACCGTCAATTTTTTACGGCCTAATACCAACTATTAAAATTGCTGAATCTCTCAAATCAAAGTTGAATAGCCTAATCCAATTAAAAATTGAATCCCCATTTCCTTCAATTCAATTGATATAACCGAATTTCGTTTAAAACACTAAAAATAAAAGATCGCTTTAAACTCAAATCATTCAAAAATCACTTAATTTATCATAATTGACTTAATTTTTATAAAATCAGCTTTCAAAATTTTTAAATGATATCCAGAGTAAATAGTCACATTTGACTTATGTCACCGAAATTATTCAATTGATTAACTGTAGGTTTATTCTAAACAATTTATTATATTTTTCGTCTTTTTCAGGTAGTCCTGAAAAAAATTATTGAAAACAATAATAAGAGCTCGCAGGGTTCATGTGGCATGCCTAATACCACAGCACTTATTTATGGTAGTATTAGCGGTCGATCTAAAGAAATTCTATTTTTGACCTTGATTACAAAACTTGCAATCTCTTGCACAAACAAATATTAAGACTATAACTAAAAATATTCTATTTTTCTTAATATATTTTTTCTGATATTTTTAATGTTATTATATAAATTAAAGTCTACTTTCAATAATAGTACTTTTGTACACACAAGAATTCAAATTGGATTTCTAAAAAAAGTAATTTATTTCTATTTACTGAATGACATACAATTAATTCCAAGTTTTATTAAAATTCTTGACAATATCTGAGTTTCTAATTATCAAAAGCTCTAAATTGGTTAGTATACTTGGTCACATACATAAGTCACTACATAAGCAGAGGAGAGACATGTAACAGTCTCTAAATCAGCCTTGAACAGTCAAATTACTTTTTCTTTAATCTTTTCAAGCCTCCCTTCCACACAATTTTATTTAATTGAAATAAGTTTTATGTTCCGGGTTTTCTCCAAAGGTATTCCAAAGAGAAAATAACAATCAACAAAAGCAGAAAGAATAAAAAAATATTAAGAATTTTTTATAATTTACATCAGCAAAATAAATAATTCAATGTTTACGTCATTGTATTGTTTCGTTACCTTTATCAAAGGATTCGCCTTTCGATTAAGAAGCAGTTGCACAAGTCTCGAATTTCCCTTATTTGCTGCTAACATCAATGCTGTTTTACCGACTTTATTTTGGATATTGAGATCAACATTGTTCTGGATCAAAATGGTAAATAGCCTTAATTTAAGAAACTATCAAGTTTTTAGGTAAATCAGTACAGAAAAGAATTAAATAATAAAATCTGATCATCTACCCTTCGAGATTTCGAATTACACAAGACATTAAAGGAGTGTAATCATAGCGATCAGGTATATCCAAATTTACTTTTCTAAAAGGAACATGGACATTCATTTCAGGATAAAAATGGTTATCACAATAACCCGGATTGTAGGAGCTTTTGAAATAAAGACTCGTCATTCATTATAATTGCTCTATGTAAATCATCTCCTGTTACCGGTTCTTTTGGGATTTGTATCGATTTCTCATCGGAATACTCTCCCCAGCCTCGCTTGTTACGCAATCGTAACTTACAAGAATAAACCGAGTCCTGGTCAAAGTCCTCCAGTACGCAATTATCTGCATAGCCCCTGAATGTAATCAAATAAGTTTCATAAAATTTATCAACTTACATATATTTTACTAGCCACGGTTCATCGAAATCGTTAACTTTCTTAAAGGATATTTCTACTAAATATTTTGAGTCTTCTTCTGTATTGACAAGAGATAATCTTCTTAATATATTTTTCCAATTGATATCGACAATATGATGATTTATAATTTCAATATCAGGTCCAGGGGTTTTAGGAGGTACTGTATAATAAAAATTAATTTATCATGAGATAAAAATTTACTACATTTCCCAATCAACATTTAAAACTAGGGGAAAAGTTATTTTAGATACGTTTAAACAACAATAAATAAATAAATGTAAAATCTCAAAATAATATTATAAAGTTTTTACTCTTCATAGATGATTGTGTAATACTGTACGAATCATAAATATTTAATTTTTAAAATGTCTTTGATAATATTTTATTTATTATTTTTATTAATTAATAATGGCTGAATTCTCTTCTTGCATAGTAGTCTGAGAATTACAATTTTCAAGACTAAATTCTAAGGATACACTAGTACCTATTTATTAAGCAAATAAGCTTAGTTGAATAAACGTTATCAAAAGTGGAAGTTAATCTTGTGGAATTCTAATTTATTAATATTCAAATAAATATTAACAGTTGGGGTTTATATAGCCTCGATTTATTTGTTTTATCAAGTTGTAATTTAATATATATTTATTCTGAAGGAAGTAAAATAAATAAGAGATTTCGAAAAAACCAAAGTAACAATTTCCGTTTGAAAATATGTATTTGCTTTATCACAAACTTATTTACAAATCTTTTGAATACAACACACTTTATTATTTTATTATTATTATTTAGAAAAATTATTATGATTACCCTTGATTATTGAAAAATCGAAGAGTTCCTTTGTTAGTATTAAAATCTTACTCTAAATTTTAGAGGGTAGTAGAGCAGGTTGTATAAGTGCAAAAGAAAATAGAAAATGTGTAAATTAAATTAATAATTTAATTTAATTGTCGAGGTTTTTGATTAATTACATTAATTATTAATTTTAACTAATTTTATTAATATTAACTGTTGATTTAGTTCGCCTTTTATGCCTTAAAATCAAAGAGTGCTCGTTACCGAATATTAGCGTATATGAGTTTTGTCTCAACTTAATTTTTTTTGTCTGATTTTATGACTGAAAACAGTGGTTTATATAGTCCTGTTTTCAGCCTTTGCGTTCCTGATTGGTTTAAAAATTTTATTTACCAATTTTATTGCTAGCGCTTGCTAGCGAATATTTATTTTAGACAAATTTGTTTTATCTTTATTTATTTTTGGTGAATATACCTTTTTTTCCATATTATTAATATTTTATGAATTTAATTAAGAAGAATAAAAAATATGTTATTATTTTATTTATTATTTTTATATTTCATATAAAGAACTAAACTGTTTCATACTTTAAGAAAGATTTTATCTAATCATAAAAAGGTGATCACAAAGGTTTATATAAAGATTACAGATTACTACATATACATATTTCATGTATTATAAATGTTTGTTATTAAATCACAAAAAGGTTTAAAATTAAGTTTAATTCCGAAAGACTTGTAAAGGAAATTCCATAAATTCTATATTTAAATCCATTAATTCCAAAAATTAAGAAATTTATTTTTTATCAAAATAAAGATGAAGGCTTTTAAAAATCATTTAAATTTTCAACTCCGGTGCTTATAAATACTTGGTGTAAATAAATTAGAAATATTATTTTATATTATTTATATTATTAATTTAAATATTATTTTTAAAATATGATTTATAAATATTACCTTTGTACAATAAATATATAATCATACAATATAATTTCAGAGATTTAGCTAATTAATTGAGATAATTAAAATACGAATATTATCTCATTATTATAATGGATTTACCGGACTACGTTTCGGTTGCATTTTGAAAATTCAAGGATTATTATTTTTCTTAATTTTCATACGATTTAAAATATATTACCAAAAATTAAATCATTTAAATAATAATTTTTAACCATATTAATATTTGATATTTGCATATTTTCACAATTCATTTTAAGATTTCATGCCGTGCTAATTATTAATTATTAATTAATTAATAATTAATAATTAAGAAAAATATTATCCAAAATTATTCAAGCTGAGCATCATTATTACATTTGGTAATGATACTCAAAATACAAATTTATAGCCAAACAAAACTAAATTCAATGCCAATAATTTTTTTTCACAAAAAGATTGAGAAATTTTTCAGTCGTAAATGTTAAATATTGAACGTATTTTGCCTATGTATTTAGAAATCAATGTTTTTCGATTGTCTTGTTTAAATGACGGGACATTGGTAAGGTATTTTTGGTACAATTTTTTTATTCTGTCTGAGACTGGGTGAGGGAAAAGACTTCCTGTTCGTAACATATTGTAAGCAAAACCTCGCTTAGGAAGATCATTAAAAATTGAAAATGATTGAATATATTATTTTATATATATTTTACAATTTTATTTATTTATTGTTTTATTAGTTTCTCATAAACAGGTCACGAAAAACAATCCGCGGTCAAATGATAATAATAAAAGTCACATAGTTAATTAAAATTATTTCAACAAAATAGAAAAGTCTGGCATGATCAAGGAATCTAGAAATTTTTTATCAGCATTTCTTTGCTCGTCCAGAATCCTTTTATCTGATTTCAAAACGAATTTATCGATCTCATTATAGAATGATACCAATTTCTTTTTCAGCTCTAAATCATCTCTTTCTTGTTTCGATTTGTGATCCATGAATTTCGAGTCATAATATTGTTGAAAGCGTTCTCGTGAGACTGTATCAATTTCCACCAGATGTCGAAGATATTTGTACGATCTCGTATAATTGTCCACATAGTCGTCAACTTTAGCGATCTTCCTCGTTATAAAAGCAGATTTACTTTTCCTGATGGTACTGTTTATATTTGATAGACTTTGTATACCGGGATTAGTTTCAAAATTTTGAGAAATTATCAGATTATGCGTTCCCAGGCTAAACTTTCGGTTGTACAATTCAGATTCAACATTTTTATCTTTATAAATTTGAGATTTTCTTTCGTTGATGATCATTTCCCATTGTCCACTGACTTCCTTAACGATTTGGGCTTGATATATGACCTTTTTAGCTTCCTTTCTGGCTTCTTTTATATGAAATTCCAATTCGGCATTGGACCTAAATTGTCTTTCCAGAATTTTGCTAAATATTTTCTTTGACGAATTGGCAAGATTTCGATTTTCCAAAAGCAATCCCAAATTGCTAGTCCTTATTTTCCGATCGGGAAAAAGAACCCTGTTATTTGTCATCCAAGTGACGTTTCCTTTGGTCTGTGGCATTGTCTAAGCAGCCTTATGGCTAAAAAATAGATATCAAATCATTATATAAACTATAGAAATTTTGTTCAATTGGAGATTACTGAACATTTAGCATGATGGTTATTGGTGGAGTTAAAAGAAAGGCATTGTCTTGACAACTCATTTCTCTCACAAATCCATTTTCATATCCAAATATTTGAGTATAGTTAGATATCGTCCTATTAATAGTCAAGGCGCAGAAAAATGAAAGGAAGTCAATTCATAAATCATGCGAAATATCCGTTATTTTTGTTATAAAGTCTGCTGAATCAATATTAATGTTCAAATTAAGAATAATAGAGGTCTTATAATTCTGTCTCAAATAAAGTCTGTCTTTTGCAAACAAAAGAACTGACAGAACTCTTGCTTTCAAAAGGATATTTTATATATTACCAATAAACTTATTGTCTTGACTTCTATTTGATATTCACAAGAAAAGATTGTATAAATTATCAGCCAGTTTTATATACATTATTATTTAACAGTGAACGACTTACTTAGATTCAGAAAATTTGTGCGGTGTTTTGAATTCATTCATTTCCAGCAGGAAAAAACGTACCTGGATTTTTTGAATTTATTCTTAAATCATAAATTTTATTTAATTATTCGTGTATTATTCTTTTGTTTTATTTTATTATTATTGTGACGCTTATCATAGAAAGTGCAATTCAAAAACCGAAATTACTTCTCATTTAAAATTAGAAAATCATCAAAATTTTTAATAATTGGTGTAATAATATTTTATTAAGTTTCTAGGTGAATATTCAGTATAAATATAAAATAATTTAGGTTAAAAAATAAAAATAATATATAATTTAATTTTTAGTTGAAAAAAAAATTTGAAGAAAAAGAATTTTAATAGTAAAATTGAATTAGCCAACAATTTGGAAAATAATAATCATAATAATTTGATATTTAATTTACGCTAAAATAATTTCATAAAACTAAATAGAGGGAGACCTCGATTGGCGTAATTTTGAATTGCGTATGAAATATCCATGATAGTTTTCATACTGAAAAATTTAGTTAACGTAGTTTTCTTTTATTTATTTTGATTTGCGTAATTTAATTTTTTAAGGTAATATTTTTAAAATATTGTTTAAATATTACTCGTGTTTATAGGATAGTATAGTAATTTTGAATGGTAAAATAATTTTGCCTTTCTATTTATCGGTTTCGAAAGGGATGACCTTTTGGAGATTTTAAACCATAAGACAGAACATACTATCCCTAAAGGACAAAATGGACAATACATCATTGACTAAAATATGTATTACCAATAAAACGTTTGGGTTTACTTTTTACTAAAAAATGCGAAGTGACTTTTCCAATAATCCAATATGTAGAGTTAAACCTTGCTGAACCAAAGACTTCACAAAGCTGGTTGGTGGTCAGAACGATGTCGTGTTTCTCTTCTGAGTTGATGGGAGCTCTATTAAAAATAGAATAAAAAGCTCTTCAACTTACGATTGCATGATAGTATGTCTAACATTAAAAGGTTTGTTTTGTTTCTTTATTCACGAGGCTGGTGTTAGAAGCTACCTATTCCCTCTTCTAAAAATCCTCTGCATCCTTGTCCCAATCAATTTCTATAGATTTGAGGAATGTAAAACTAAATTATTCGTCTGTTAATTATCTCTACTTTGAATACTTTTTAATAAGTTTTTTCCCATACAAAAAATTATTTTTCAACTATAAATTATCACACTATTTTATCCAATACTAATTGTCACTTTTTATAAATTAAACTTCTGAATTTTCTTATGTCAACTTTACTCAATATAGCTTAATTATTGATTATTAATATTGATTATTAATATTAATTATTATTATTTATTATTATTCATAATATAATGCTGGATGTACAGATAAAAAATTCAGATTTATTTAAATCAATTCAGTGACATATGGTAATATAATTTCGGATTCAAAATTATTTTATTTTTTCTTAATATTCGTTATTGACGACATTAATTTAATTAAGTGAATAAAAGTAAAGCAAAAACCTACCGGATGCGTTGTGAAATTATAGACCTTCAGTTATAACGATCTTAGTGTAAAGACAAGCAAAGCTCAAACTTTCCTTCAAAATGTGAAGATCAAGATTTAGAAAATCTGTTGGTTGAAAAAAACAACCTGCTATAATATTATGTATTACTTAGTTGTTAAGATGTGAGCAATTACAGTTTATGCGCAAAATTTTTAAAGAAAGAAAGTGGATTATAAATTGGAAGAAAAATAACTGGAAAACGGAAGAGTAGTAAGTGAGATATTGTTATTAGGTTGTAAACTTCAAAATCCAACTTATTATAAACTAATTTTTGAGACCATATTTCTCAACAATAAATAAAAAAAATTATAATTACTA
>JBBMKC010220385.1:0-12270 GCA_037834085.1 Bipalium vagum
AATATTTTAAAAAATAGTAAGATAATCATTTTTCACAATTTTATTGACTGTCAAAATAATTATGATTTATAGTGTATATATATTGTTTTAATTCATTTGAAAATATTCCTCAAAAATAATACAACCCATATTTCTTATCAACCCTTTATACGATCTTTATCTAAAATATCGAGAAAATGGTGGGAAATATCAACACAGTTTAGTACGGATATTACAAAACGCATTATTGCCACAAAAGATTCGTAATAATCGATTATATGGTAAAAGTTATTACATATAATATTAATATGTAATGACAAAACAATTTCCCATTTAAAGGATTATTCACTTTCAAAATATCGATCCGGCGTTGTTTGATTGGGGCACGATAAAGAAAATGTTGTGAGGCAGAATAAAGTTTATCTGCACTCTCCTACTCGATTGAACATGTTCATTATTTATTTAAATAATATTTTATTAATTTAATGGTGATTAAATAATTAAAAAATATTTAAATATTAATAACATTTTAATGATTAAAGTGAAATTCTAAAAATATTTAAAATTATAAACTATTTTTTAAAATATAAATAATATTTTATTATTTAATATTAATTTTAATTTTAGAAAATAATATAAATTATGCTTAATACATTAATTAATCAATATTCTAAAAAACAGTGGGTTTAAGCTGAAAACAACACAAAACATTATCCAAAATATCTTGTTATTTGCATAGACCCCGTTTTTATCTTTCATTTTTAATTTACATTTTCCTTAATAAATAATAAAAAATATTTTCATTTTCATTTAATTTCTGAATTTTTTCTCCAATGATGTTGACGCACAGAAGTATGTGGACAGAACTCTTTGGACTCATTACAATTTAAAGCAACTTAAGGAAATTGCTAAATTTCCTTTCAGAACTCAATCAAACAAAATTTATTTCATTATTTTATGCATCAATATATGAAATAAAAGGAATAAAAAAATAAATTTATCATCATTTACACCTGAAGACTTATTTGCAGAAAAGCCAATTGATCCTATTTCACAAAGGAAATTTAAAATAAAATATAAAATCACTCATTATTTTTTAAAAAATATATTTTTAAATATGTATGTTTTGTTTTATTTTATATACATATATGTGTGTGTGTGCATGTATGTGTATTCTCTAACAGTAACAGACATCATTCTACGGTGCATGATTCCGTTTGATTTACTTTTCCAAAAATCTAAAATGATTGTCTCGGAAATTCCATATTAAACAAAATAGATTTGTAAAGAATTTTCAGTGCTTTTAAAATGATTTAATACAGCTTAATATCATAAAATAAATTGATAAAGAATCACGATGGAATAAAGGGAAATATAATAAATTATTTATTCAACTAATTTATTATTTGTTTTATTTTTTTTAATTTTTTAATTTTTGTTTCTTCAATATTTTTTAAAACAATTAATTTTACTAAATAATATTTAATGGTTTCACTGATCTCATTTATGTTCCTCTTTCTCGATTATTTTAATATCATATTATTTCCACCTCATTCAAACAAAAATTGATTTAATAAAATATTACTAAAGATTATGATTTTTGAGTTTCTCTGGCGTATATTAAAAAACGGAAATTATTTATGAAACCTTTCAAAGAAAATCGACCTTTCACTATTAAGATTGTTTAACCCCCGGTGTCATTAGTTTGACCAACAATTGTAGAAGACATGGCAGTAATCATCATAAAACCAACAATTAAATGAGGTAACATTAACTTGATTTATGAATGTCAATGGTAGAGGACTTGGTCCAGTTCGTATCTACCGATTAATATCAAAGCTTTCATTTATAAAATAAATTTGTTAACAAATGTAATATTTAATTAGTTTTGACACAAATTTTGTTAAAAGCAAATTACGTACAGCTCCCATATTTCCTCATGAGATGCTTTGCTGGTTAAGTGTTACGTTTTCACCAATTCACTTAGTCAAAGACAGACGTTTATTTAAACAAAACATCAAGTGATATTCTGAATTGCTGAAGACTTTGTCAGAACTTTACTCTTTTCATCGAAATTTGGTTAAAACAAAATACATCGTTAAGTTCAATATAGTATAAAATTACAATTTTTAATTAAAACAATAAAATAAGAAAAAATTGATATTTTTGTCGAATAGTTAAAATAATATATTTTTATTATTTTTATAGAAAGGAACAGTATTAGAAATGAATTTTTTTGATAGTTAAAGAATTTAATTTCCGAAAATACTAATTGAAGCTTAATTAATTGAAATGTTAAAGTGAATAATATTCCTGGATGATAATGACAATGAGGTAGCGTTAATAATTGGTTGAATTATTCTCAATTAAGCATTCCATTTTTCACTATTGATTTGAATTTGCCAATGAGTTTTAAATAGACCTTTAACCATAAGGTCTTTTCGACATCAGTCATGCCTGTCATCGGAACATTCTTTAGATGTAACAAATTTTTTGTTTTAATATTCACCTAAAAGTGAACATAGATAATAAGAGTTTTGATTTAATATTTTCTTATTATACTACCACAGGCCTACTGAAACATTTATTTTAATATACCATAAATGATTTTATGTAATTTTGACTAACCGAAGCACTCTGATTTCGAAGATGTTAACGAAACAGTTTTATTATAGCAGGTTGTTTCTAAAACTTAATGTTTAAAAACAATTTTTCCCATGCAAGCGATTACAAAATTTTAACTAAACAAAGTACGTTACTTTCAAAAATATTAACGAAAGAAAAATAATTATAATTATTATTTAATCACTATTATACCCATGATTTCAATTGAATTTTCTTCGTTTACATCTCTTTTTATGGATATCAGTGTCTGTATCTCTTTTTAAACATCAGCAATAATCGACCACCACGGTTACGTCCCACTTCCCTTGGTGTCTTTTTTCCATATTCATAATGTTCTCGTGAAATCTTTCGCCTTGTTCTTCACTATAATCACCAAGATTGTTCGGGAAATAGTCTAAGTGATTATACAATTTAAGACTCATATTACAGTCCAAATTTTTAAATTCCCGCAACGATATTCCCACTATTATTAATACTTTATAATTGGTAGCTTTTTGGTTACCTGAAAACTTTTCAGAAACATTTTTGAAACCATAATGATAATTTTCAAATAGATAAAGAAATAAGGGATAATTTATTTAAGGAAGAGAATTTTATCCCAGAAGTACTACCATTTCCCTTTAACACCATTGCCAAAAAAATTACCAAAATTTCTTAGAGACATTCAACAGTTTTTATTGAAAAGTATTAATTAATTTAATTTTACGAATTTTACCAAACAAACAAAAAACTGTTCCATAATATATAAATTTCCACTGGATTCACATTCATTTATACTTGGATTTATAATTTCTTTGACATAAATATGTCATTCGTAAACATTAATCCATTCCCTTTTGTTATTGTTACATATTAATTTTATTTCTTGCCAACTATTATTAATTAACTTAGCATAGTTTTAAAATTTTATGGTTAAGCTCTGGGTCTCGAAACAATAATAAACAAATAAATATTGTTTTAAAATTGATTTTTTTTTAATTTAATTCAATTTTTATGAATGAAAATATTTTTAATTATATAAATAAAAAAAATATTATTGATTGTGATTAAGAATAAATCAATGAAAAATAAAACCAATGAAATTTTATGAAAGAAATATTGAACTCGTTTTCAAATATTTTGTAGAATAATATTAATAATGATTATAATTATAAAAAATTATTATGTTAAATTTACTCAGTAAAAGTTGAATGAAAATATTTATCCATAGTCATTAAATAATTGGAGCAGTACGGTTATGTTGAGATTTTATTATAAGAAAAAATCACTTTAAATTATTTTAAAATTTTCTCATAAAGAAATCTGATAATGATGAGAAAAAAGGGGACATTTTATATGGCAAGATGAAAATTATGAATCCAAAATATTTTATGAATCTCTTCAAAAATTGGATATTTTTTTGGAGAAGAAAATAATTACGTCAAATTAATTAAAACGGTAATATGAATAATGATATTTTATAAATTCTTGGTTAATTATTTATCTTATTGGTCTTTGTATATATTAATAGTTTCATAATTTTGTATTAAAAATTTGTCGAGTATTTAAAATTTAAGGATTGTAAGATCATTTCAAGGTTTGGCTTGGTTTGCTCGAAAAACTGTACAAACTATCATTATAATAAAATAAAGTATTTTCTTTGTATATGTTATATCAGGGCGATAAAAGGAAATTTTGGACAACTTTACCAGAAAATATTTGAATTCTTATTGTTGAAAATTATGTATTGATTATAAATTATATTTCATTATTTTAATAAAATATAAATTGATTGAAATTTGTTTTTTATTATGTATGTTAGTTGAAAATTAATCGGAGATACTGGGATTTTCAATTTACTTCACAATGTATATTATAGAAACATTTGAATTACCTATGATTGATCGTAAATATTTTTTTGAGACGCACTGTTAGCACTGGTTTAAGTGATTTCAGAAGATTAGACTATGGAGGATTTTGAACATGATCATTCATCTAACACTTTAAATTGTGGCTTATTAAAGAAATACATTGAGTCAAATCCTCAACAATCCATACATGAGTTTAAATGTTCACAGAAAATAATCTGTAAACAACCTACACTACTTTGGAAAGACATGTAGGTATGGAAGATGAATTCCCATTAAATTTCCAAAAAGCAACAAGATCAATCGTATTCTTCTCTGCTATTGACTGCTCTTGCATTCTATGACAAGTGAATCTAATACGACAACCCACATTTCAAATTGTAATGATTTAGCCAATGAGATCAGGTTCTATTAACACCCAAAGTGAAAAATTCTGTCAATAAACTACTGCTTTGTGTCTCGTAGAGTGTGACGGTCTACTCTCTTGAGTGTTTTAATCGTAGAGAAACGATAAATGCCGAATATTATTACCAACAATTAAGATACCTTAACATAACTCCTCATCGTCAAAAAGTGCAAAACCACAATATAAAATTTATATGACAATTCTCCATTTCATGTAACAAATCAGGGAAGCTGTTCATCATACGTCATACACCAACTGACTATGAATTGGTCAGATTCATACACCACTAATTGGCGATAAAAAACTATAAATAATGAAGAAATTAAAAATTGGTTAAAACTTACTTTGACCCACGGCAGTATGAATTCTTCAACAAAGAGATTTATGCTTTGTGTGCAAGATGTCAAGGCATCATTATTACCAGTGGTAAATAAAATGTAGTGTACTTATTTTTATATTTAAATAATATATGTTGCAAAACCAAAATTTCTTTTTACTCACCCTGATAATATACATTATAACCTAGCTCGAGCTGTGAAACTCACTAAGATCGGTTGTATCTTTCCTCAATCTTAAGTTGCTTAAAAAGTTGCTTACAATGTCCTCAAATTAGGTATCTATGTGCTCAGTCTATATAGTATTGTTCGTGGGACCCGACAAATCCTCTACGTAAACATGAATAATATTAGAAATACATATTTATTAATTAATATTTAAAGCTAACTCACGTCTGTATTGATTTTCACAGAAGCAGGTAATAAGTAATTAATAAATAGATCAATTTACACTTTGAAAAGAAAAATATAATTATAAAGAAAAAATTCCAAGACTCAATTTTTATGACAACGTAAATAATATACATATATTAAGACATAATAATCACAATTATAATATCGTTTAATTTATTCTTAAAATATCACTTGTTTTTTTAACAGAAAAATAGTTGGAGCACAGCTGCCAGAATAGATCAAAGCATTTATCAGTTTATTTCACTGTATCAAAAGATACTTTTAAATATAAATCATAACTGAGTTACGCATGATTGATTTCGTTTATGATGATAATTTATACTGTTAAATATACGTTTTCCAAAATATTTTTTTGTATTTTTCCCATTTAAATATTTTAAAAATATTATAGTTTATTTTTATTACAGGCTTATGCAAAAATATATAGAAAAAAAATTCGATTTTTTCTATTTAAATTTGATCACATTTTAGTCAGCCAAAAATATCGGCTGCATGGTTGCTATTAAAATGTCAGGTTTCATTGTTTTGTCATCTGTTTTTATTAAATCAAATTTACAGGCATTTTATGCATCGAAATCAAAGACGGATCTTTCAATGGACTTTATAAGTGACAACCTATGTAATCATTTCGATCGAAATCCTGGGGATGTATTGGTGATGGACAATTGCAGGTTCCATCAACACAAAGATGTTATTAAGTTTCTGACAGAATGAGGTATTGCTTACAGATTTCTGCCACCATACTCGCCTCAGCTACAATTCGCAAATACTGTATAATTCTTTATAAGAACCATTATAGATCGGGAAGATTGATTATTCAAGTACTCATGCATAACGATATAGATTTAAATGATTATTTTCGCAACATGAGGCGGTTTATAGAAAAACCTTGGTGAGACAATAATTTATTTAGTGTACATTTCCATTATACATTTCTGAAAAATTTTCTATATATTTTGAATAATTTTCTATATATTTCTGCATAACCCTGTATTATATATATAATTTGTTTTACTGCTATAGCATTTTAAGTCATTTCTGTAAATGGTAGATACCAGGAAAATTCAATTTATGAGACTGGACATTATTATAAAATTCAACTATATATTTTTCTTTTTTCATAAAATTTTAAAAAATGTCAAATATTTTTCAAAATCAATAAAAACAAGAATCTCAACATTCAATCTTTGAAAGATTGGCTCTATTTGGCGATAAACTTTTGAATTTGATATATGATAAATTTTGAATATAGTCCAAAATTAAGATTAAGACTATGAACCATTATTGCTACAAAAATATTAGACCAATGTTACTGGTACACAATTCATAACATTTTGTGGATAACAATAAAGCTACATCTCTTATATTGTGAAGGCTTCTACCAAAATTGGTGAAAAAATAATATTTATATATAATATTAAGTACGTCCTCAAAAAATTCAATACTACTTTAATTAATAAATAAATATACGCAGTAAGTATGCATGGTGTTAAAAGTAAGTATTAGATTTTAAAATGTAATGTTGTTAAACGAGTACTTAAGATAACAGTGCAAATTTTTACCTCAATGAAATATATTAAAACTTAATATTTTGCAACAGAATATCCATTAACAAGAAGAACCAGTAGGATTTTTACATAATCATGATGAAATTTTAACTGCCTTTCCTTCGATTGCGTCTGTCAGATCTTTTAGCTTCGTTGGTTTTCTTTTTTATAAACATTTGTCTTAAGATCTCTCCAAAGAAAGAAATCCATTGAGGAAAGATCTAGTGATCTCGCAGCCCAATGTGATAGTACTTCTGTACCAATCAGCTTTCCCTGAAATTTGCTGTTCGAAAAATTTATAATTTTAAGCGAGTAATGAGCAGGATCTGCATTCTATTGCAAAATTTCTTTTGATCTTGCTCTATGGAAAATTATGCACTTTTTTAAAACTGCACTTAATTTCTTTAGTACCATATACAACAGTTTTATTTTTTAATACACCACAGAAATTTGCTAGCTGGAAAATGCAATTTTGCATTTCTCAATATCTTCGAATCTGGTATTTGTATTAAGTAGGACTGCATGTGATCTCTTTTTTGGTTGTTCTGGCTATTAATCGTTTAAATATCATTAAGAGTGTCCATTGTCTTGAATCTGGAAATATTATTTGAGCCGGTTCCATCTCTCGTCTCTTCAGATTCTTTAGCATCATGTATCACTCTACTGTCATAACCGTCTGCAGTCTGGGATATTCCAAAGTCGGTTGATGCGTCGGTGACCGAAAGTTTTTGTCAAATTATATTAAGCAAATTTTCATTATATAAAATTTCAAATATGAAAATTAATTAATTTTGTGAATTAAGAAAAATTAATTTAAAATATTATTCACATAAATTTTAAAATATTATTGTTATTTATTTTAGGTAATTAAGAAGAATTAATTTAGAATTTTTTTAAAATTCTTATTTAGTTCATTAAATAAATCTGAAAAATTAAAAAATAATTTTTGAAAAAGGATCTATATATATTAAATAATAAATAAAGTTTTAAACAGTAAATTTCTACAAAATTTAAAAGATAATGTTTGTTTAACTGGTTCTTTATTTTAATTAATTAACATTTACTAAGATGAAAATGATAAATTCATTTAAAGTTTAAAGTTTATTGTTAATTAATTTGTAGATAAAGCGACAAGATAGAAAGAGAAGACTTTAAAAGTTGGCCAAAATAAACAAAAACACCAAAAGATGATAAGAAAAACTGTCCATTCGATTGAAAAAAAGTAGAGAATTTTCCAATAGCATTGAACGAGACAGAACCGAGTTAGGATAAGAGTAAATAACTTATCCTATATCTAAATCTGATTATATTAACTTATTAAAACAATAAAACGCTTACATAGAATATCACATATCCTATTTTTCTATTAATTTCGTTGGAAGACAAGTAAAGATAAATGTGTTATGTGGCTTTAAAATCGGATACGTACTTATTACACACCGTGGATATCAAAAGTTGATAAGAAAATTTATTATTTCAACAACAGGAATTAATTAATCTTTAATTAGATTCCTTTTTATTTTTAACATTTTGTTTGGCCAACATTTATCTACTAATTTCCATTAGTGAAAAGTTTTATTACCAAAATCAATTAAAATTAAATCTTTATTTCTCAATTTTTAAAAAATCATTTTTGCTTTGTTTTACTTGCTTGTCATTTCGTGCTTCATGTTGCCAAATATATGAAAAAAAACTATTATCAAAATTGAAATAAAAAATTATATAGTTTTGCTATATGGTTTTCTGAATTGTTCTTTTCGTTTTAAGAACATGCTAATTAAAGTTTTTAAAATTATTATTATTATTATTATTATTATTATTATTATTATTATTATTATTATTATTATTACTATTAAACTATTTTTAATTTGATTACTATTGTTTGTTAAGTCAAGGGCACATCCCTTTAACCCTTTGAATTATAAGCCTGTTAGATGGTGGCTTCTGCTATGTTAGGACACTTATGAACGTACCAGATCGAGCTCATCAAATGACTCGGGCTCATCGTCTTCTAAGGCGGTGAGATCTTTACTTTGTTTTCTTTTCTTTTATAAATAATTAACATTTAACTTATTGATTATATAATAATTGCATTTGATCTTACTTTTACCTTGATCTAATTATGATTTAAATATTATTGATTATTTTGGTTTTCAGTATATTTGGAACGATTTATTTATTTTGAATTCGTCTTTTTTAATTTATTACAGTTGAGATTGATTGATTGTGCGATCATCATTGTGTATTTGTGTTGGTAAAATAAAATGTTTTTTGTTGTCTTTTTTTTCCAATTATTTCCGAACAAGTTATTGACAAAAGTGAAATGATCAGTAAATTTATGAGCTAAGTGTTACAAAAGTATTTCCTAGTGATATAAAGATTAACACTAATTTCAATAGGTTTTATTTAAATTGTTAAATTTATAATGAAATTTTAAAAAAATAAAAATTGCGTTAAATATTAAATTTAAAATAAGTCGAAAATATTAATAATTTCTGAGAAATATAATAAATAAAATGTTTAGAAAATGTAAATTTAAAGGAAATAATTGTTTGTTTATATGTGTGGTCCCATCATCATGTAAACAAACTGAGATTTTTAAAATAACGATATTTTCTTATTTTACCTAATATGGAATCTGCTCTTTTAATATATCAACTATGTCAATTGATATATTTATGAAATAACATTGTATAAATGTTTGAGGACATTATGATGGAGGAAATAACAATAATATTACACATTTGATAAATCCCATGACAACAATGCTGATAATGTGATAATACAATTTAATAATAATGGGGAAATACTGATAATAATTAATAATAATCACTATTTATGTTTTGTCAAATATCCATTTTAAATTTATATTTTAGTTTTATATGAAAATTTTTGAAAAATTAGATTATAATAATATGGAATTTTCAGTTCTTTATTTTTTCATAATTTTAGATTTCAGTTAATTATAATTTAAATTATTAAAATTCTAAATTAACTTTATTAATTTATTAATAAATTTTTATTTTTACTTGCATATTCTTATTAAAATTTAGTATACTGATAATAGAAGAATATTGTTAATAGTAATCAATAATAGTCAATATTTTTAAACAAAAGTCGAATAATTATGCATCAACCGAATATTAAAAAGTACTCGATTTTAATGTAACTTTAACATTTAATATTAAATGACAATACCTCGTGACAAATAAATTGTATTAATAATAAAATTAGTAGTACAAGTAATTTAAAGTTTTCCTATTATCCAATTGAAAGTTGAAAAATTATGAAGAGTAAACTAGTTCATAAATCTCTCGGAAATTGTTTTGATTAGGACCCTTTATTTGTTTGTAATTAAGAAATTATTGTAACAAAACGTGGGAAATTTTATTTTTTAAGACTTGAGAAGATATTTATCAGGATGTCCTCTACACCGTTTTTAAGAGTAATATGAGTTTCATAGAGATTTTACGAAATCTTTGAGATTTTGAAATTGTATTCTTGTTTATGGAAAAATTATTTCATTTCTGTTCTAAAGGACTCTATAATAAAAAATAATTAGATCTCTTCAGGAAGTCTTGTCTAGAAATTCTGTTTCTCAAATTATTCTTCGATAAATCACGCAACCCTCTTAAATTAATTGTAAAACCGAACAACGTAGTGCACCAGGCTAACTTTAACCTTGAGTTTCATAAATATTATTATTAAGTTAGCTGAATGAACAAAAAAATGTTTTAAGGACAAACATCAACATGGAAATTTCATTATTATACAGAATAATTCTCGCCCACGTGTAACCAAATTTACTATTTCTTTCTAGGATCAGAATGTGGTCTAGTGTATTCCATAATCTCCTTACTGTTCTGAGAAGAACATAATGAATCGTTTCATATTCCGAAATTTTGAGTCAAAGAGAATAATGAATATTGTGCACGAAATCAAAGTGTTTCTAGAACAGTATTTGGAAGAGTAGATAACATTCAAGATGACTCATGAGTTGAACTGATTGAGAGACAATCTGAACAGCACAATTTTGTGTCATCGTGAATATGTTAAGTGCATATTGGTCATAAAATGTTTTACAATTTCTAGAATGTGTTTTGAAAATGCTGCTCTTTGGGTTTCCCTATAAGATAAGAGATGTTCTCATAAAACATATTAAAAATTTTTTTTTAATTTTAGACCAATCCCATTTTCAGACGGAATATGAATTTTTTCTTGAAATTATAGAAAAACCTTAATACCAAGTCTTTTCTAAATCGCTCACGCATTTCATCGCAATTTTCTTTAGATGTGTCAAAAATCTTATTCTTACTGACTTCAACATAAACATAAAATAGAAATTTTGATTTAATAAATTCTGGCAATCAACCTTTCAGAAACTAAATAATGCGATATGCATCACGGTATATCATCACGGACATATTTTTATAATATTGTTGATATTCAAAATAAAATATCAACGAAAACTATTCAAAGATGAACTGTGTCGAAAATTCTGCATAAATAAATAAAAATAAGTTAATAATTAGGGCAATTTTTTTAACCTAAAAAAATTGCTTTTTTAACTTTATTATTAATATTTTAACCGTATTTTAACTCTTAGCGTACCTTAATGCCTATTAAGGCAAAATATTTTTTAACTTAAAGAATTTTTTAAAACTTTATTATTTAAATTTTTAACCTTATGTTAACCTTAAAGTACATAACAAAAGTTGTTTATTGTATTAAAATAGTCCGTTATACGCGGCAATCGCATAATGGCGTAAATTATGGGGATCAAAATTCCGATTTTTGCGAAAGATATGTTTAACAATAGAAAAGCTTCTCTCCACAGAGCATGATGTTGGCTGACATGATTGAGGCAGAGCAAAATTTGCAGGTGGTACGTCCTCTCTATTGCTGTTGATAATTGCACTAAGATCGTTGTTTGATAAGCAATGTATTGCAGCTTCACGAATTGTATATTGAGTGTTCTCAGCTTTTACTATTAGTTTGCTTAAACTCTGGTATTTTGTTAGCTGAATAGGTTCTCCAGCAAAACTGCTGTTTGATACAGATTGCTTTGCGCGAGAAATAAGTACCCCATTGCCTTCAAAACTTTCCACAATATGCCG
>JBBMKC010220396.1:0-12268 GCA_037834085.1 Bipalium vagum
TTTAAGTATTTTTATTTTTATTGGATTAATAAAATTTTTGAAACTATGAGTGACTTCATTGAAATAGCTGCTAACAAGTGAGGATAATATTTTTAATTTAATTTTTAAAAAAAAAATTTTAGTAGGAAGATAAAATAACCAGTTCCTGGGGTGGTCGATTCAAACCTATATATAAAATAGGACCATAATTCCTCAAAACTTTATTAATTATTTGAATTTTCTGCAATTATAAAGGAAATGTTAAAGATATTTAATTTCTAAAATACGTACCAATTAGTTTTCTTATTATTCAATTAAACTTTAAACATTATATAATATAATGATAAATCTCTAGATGAATAATTTAATTAAAATTTCTTTATTTTTCTCTTATTTCCTTTTAATTTTTTTATAAATAATGAATAGTTTATTCTTGATAGTATTATATAAAAATCCATTTTCGCATTAGATAAAATTTTGACTTTGATATGCTGTTTTCTTAAGATGATATTGTTTTTATTTTTTTATCATTTCATATTTTAAGTTGCTAAGTTGAGTCTATTCATTATAGAAAAGGTTAAATGTTCTCTTTTAATAATATTTTTCATTTTCCGTCTTGTAATCTGTTAAATATTCCAATTATTTTATGTTCATTATGAAAATTATTTAGTTTTTTTGGTTTCACAATTAAAGTTTGTCAGTAAATTTATAGAATTTTCGAACCTTTTTATAAATTAATTTTTGACAATATAAAAATTTAATTCATATTAATTTATAATTTACAAATTTATTTCTAGGATATATTTTCATTATTACTGAATCAATCTTAAAAATCAACCGTTTATTTTCTTTATATTAATATATTTTTTCTGTTAAATTATTTTTCAGATATTTAGACATTCAATAGTTCTATGTCTTTCATTTTTTCTCACAAATTTTCATAAATATTGTTTCTAACTATTATTAAACAGAAAAATTGAATTATCGTGATACTTTATATATAATTTAACGATTTTTAGTATTTTTTCAGACTAAAATTTTAAAAATATTATCTGAGTATCACATTTTTGTGGTACTGATATTTGTTTGAACATAGTAATCTTTTAACAATTTGGTAAAAATTTTGTATCAATTTAATATTGATTTAAAAACAAATTCATAAATCAGAATTTTTTAAAAATTATTTTATTATTTTAACGGAAAATAAACTTCATTTATAATTATCAATTTTAATAGATTATAATTTATCAACGAAGAACATTTTCTTCTCTCATCTTAATTTAAAATAAAAACTTTAATTTGCTTAACTCTTACTTCATCAATATCATAATTATATCTTACTATCTTTTGTCCTTTTTTATTTATATTAGGTGGTATGCGGTTATCAACAAAAAATATTTTTTCCTTCACTAAGTATGCTTTTCTCATAAATTGGGTATCATAACTATATTTTAGCGGAATATTTTTTCTAATAACTCTGGACATCCTGATCTTCAGTTTTGAGTGTCTTTATACGTATTGAAATAAGATTTTATCTAAGTAAGTGAAATTAGATAAGAATTATATCTGGATATGAAGACGATAAAATTGCACTTCTAACAGATCAAAGTAGGCATTAAAAATGTCATTTAATGATTGAATGCGTTTATTTTTTGATATTTTAGGTCTTTCAACAAAACAGAGAATATAATTATAAAATGACCAATATTGTGGTATTTAAGACACCTCCCTCTTTCAAAACATCTCTAAATATATAAGAACCAAATATTTAATAATACACTAAAAAAATTAATATACAGATAGATATTGTGAAATAATCTTTAAAATAACATATTATTATACCTTATTTATTTTTCGCATTTAGTGTGTATAGTCAAAAATTATGGGCACAAAATACGTCACTTATTATGATACAAACTAAAAATACAAAAAAATGTTCTATCAATTAATTTTTAATTTTTTAATGTATGTGATTTTGATTTTCTATTTTATAAAATTCATTTCATCTCAAATTCTGATTTTACAAAAAAGTCAAAAATTTCTATTTCACTGGAACTTGATTTTTTTATTTTAATTTATGTTATTTTAACTTTGCTTTTATGTATTATTGATGATGCTTATATGTCAAAATCTGAATAATCTATTCTAACAATTTACGGGACTAAAATATACTTATGTGATTATGTGAATGTCTCATAATGTCAAAAAAATAAAAAATTCGTTTAGGTCGAATTAAAAATTATAGAAAAATATATTCATGTTTACTTAATGTGTAAAAAATGAAATACACTATTATGATAATTTATATTGTTACATTTTAAAAATCTATTTTATTTTACAATTATATTATTATATTTTACAATAGCTATGTATTTTATGTCTTTGTTTTCTTTAATAATTTTGAACTTATTTTCCTAATACAACTATATCTATTTTTATTCATATTTCTAAAATTTTCCTCAAAAATTAAAATAAAGTTTTATCAATCTTCTGATAGAGTGGATATTTCTTAATCAAAAACTTTCAGATTGTTTTTATCCTTTTACTAAATCTGTCAAATTCAACATTGTCCCTAAAATAGATATAAAATATTAATTTGAATTAACATGTTTGATTAATCATTTTAAATTCATTTTCAGAATTGTGTCAGGAGCCTAATTGTTTGTGTACAGGCTTATATTTTAAAAAAGATTCTTTATTCTACGGAAATATCAAATGAAACTAGAATGGGGTAAGATAGTGTAATTATTCATATTTAATTGAAAAAAAATAGAATCTTTTTTGAAATGTTTTATGTTATCTAAAAACACTCCGTGTTAGGTTTATTAATTTTTTTTGGTTTCCCAAAGGCACAACTTAGATTTTAAAAAAACATTAAAACTGGAATAAGGTCTAATTATTAATTAATAATAATTATAAAAAATAATTATGAATTTTACTATTTTTCTAGCTTGACCAACGTTAACATCTACGCATATTGACCCTTTTGTCTCTAAAGAACTGTCGTTTGCACATCTCATTTTTTCAATATATTGTTGAATCGTAACATCTGTCAGTTTCTGGACAATCTTCGTACTCATTACATTAATATCTGCTACCAATTCCAAATGTCCTTGCATTCTGTCATACGAAATAACTGCATCTTCACTTATTGCTATCGCATTCACTTGTTTAAAATCTTCAATCTCAAACTAATTCTTTAAAAATCTGTAAACTTTCTCTGTCATTCGCGTCACTCCTTTACCAGTCTCAATCCTTTGGGAATAATCGTTTTCGATTTCTAGTATATGTCTCTCACTAGTTCCCCTACTAGTGGAGCCTTGTCTTTTGGGTACATCGTTGCATTCTCACATTCTTCTCTTATGCAGTCTCCTTCCAATATCACATCAATATTTTCGCTAACCGCATTAATTCTTTAATTTCCACTCATTCCATTATTACTTTCGTAAATAATTCCTGTTTCTTCTCTGACCTCTTTTTACATTTGTGTAACACTGAGAAGTTTGATGACTATTTCTTCTACACCTTTGACATTTAAAAACTGTGCAATTTCTTCGTATGTGTCCTCTTTTCCACATCCAAAACATGTAGGAATTTTTTCTCTGGACAGTCTCGACTAATATGTTCGACATCTAACATTCTATTTGTCTTATGGCATTCTGGTCTGACTTGCACTACAACAGGTCGAATCTTTTATCCTGCTTCGGGTCTCCGTACATTTTAGTATCTAACGTTCCTCGCTACGTCTCTGTAGGTCCTGATGGTATTGACCTGATTAGACTGTTTCTGTCGGATTCCATACATCAATTTGATTAAATCCTCAATTTCTTTTATGCTTCATAACTTTCTCAATTCGATCTCCTTCTCGATTTCTGGATCGTTTATGCACCTAATTAACGCTTTTTAAAAAGCGTTTTCCTTTGTCATCTCACGCCACAAGACATTTTCCACCATCTTATGCACGTTCTCGAGAAAAATTTCCACACAATCGGCTCCTCTACGATAGATTATTAACTATTCCAAGTCACCAACCATATCTTAAAACGTAATCTTCCTTCGAATCCACAAACTTTTCCGCCGTGCTTTCATACTTGTCTACTAAATCTAAGTCTAATAGACAATAGATTAACTTTTCCATTCTTTTCACTGGTGTCTCTTTCACTGTGAAATACCTTGTGCACTGCGCGATGAATTTCTCAACATCATCACCCTTACAGAACGTTTTTGGTTGGAGACGTTCAGTGATCGGACCCGAGTCGGTGATGATTCCCATGCTAATATTAATCGGTTTATAATCAGAACTACAAGTCATTTTTTTGAATAGATTTACTTAAATGATAAAACAAATAATATTTAAACAAATTTTCTCAGACCTGCAAATTCATTTTTTTATTAAATTTTAAGTTTTTTTTAAAAATTTCATTCATACTTTTTAAATATTTTAAAATAATTAAAACAAACAATTAAAGAATTCCCCAGGTCTGATTAGCGTTCTCATAAACACTAAAAGATTTCAATGGGTCCTGTTTGTCTCTAAGCGAACCAAAAGGACATATCTGAAGTCCTAAGAATCCATTGCTCTCAACTGTGAGAATATAATTTTTTAATGTTGATAGTAGGTACTTATTTTTTATCTTTTTATTAATTAATATTTGCAATATATTAATTTGATTGCACTTAAATTATAATTCGTTTGTTGATTAAAAGAAATTATTTTATTTTATTTTGTTAACTTGTGTGATAAGATTTTTGAGGGCTGATTTTATTGTCGCTGTATAATAAAAATAAAGTTTTTTTGTGATTTTTGTGCTTTTCTGTAATAGGAAGTAACAATAATATAAGTGAGAAGTCAATATGTTCATAAAAGTCTACGTTTTGGATCACACCGTTATAAACGTTAAACATGTTCAAAAATATATCAAAATTTAATTCGGTTCAAATAATCTCTTCAGAAAAACGTTGTTTTCATTAAAGAAATTAATTTATAATAAATAAAATCTAAATTTGTTTATGAGATGATTTATTTCCTTTTACATTTTTTATTTCTTTCTTTTTTTATTTTCTTATGCGACAATAATCTGGTGTAAATAATAATTTTGATTTGCAGAAAATTGAGAATCACTGAAAATAAAAGATTGGGAAGTCTTATAAATGCCTTATCGGAGATTTTATGGAAAGTAGGCGAACAAAAGAAGGCTTTTGTTTGTCTTTCTTCTGACGTGAGATACACTGATTCGTCGCCTTACTACAATTGTGATGAGATAACCGAAACAGTTAAGTTTCTCAATTAAAATTGATTTTATTACCTTTTCCAAAATGGTTATATTTCTTTTTAATCTAGACTTATTTCCGGTAAAAGAATCGATTTTAACAATTCCTAAAAACTAGATTTGATTCATAGGATTTTCATAAAAAAATTATTGTAAAATATTGATTTAAATTTTAAATTTAACAATCTTTATTTTGATTATTGATTTTTTACGTAAGTGTTTAAGAAATTATATTTCTAACTATTATTTAAGATTTTTCTTGGTTATTTAATGCGATTCGTTTATTTATTTTATTATTATTAATTATTTTTGTTGTGGCTTACTATTAAAACAATTTGAAACAAAAATGAAGATTTCATAAATTTATTGCCCTATATATAACGGAGGTCATTTATATCCGAAGAGGTTTATAAATAGTTTTTCTATATAAAAATTGGTCCCCAAATGATTGGCATTGAAGTGTCCCTTATTACTGGATTTTCATTATAAAGAGGGTGCCTTATAACGTGTTTTGACTGTATTTTTAAATGGTCTATAAATTTAGATGCTTTTAACAAAATGTATCTTTGCTCACCGAATGTATCTTAATACATTTTTTGATTTTGTCTAATTTTAAAATTATAAATAAAATATTATTTATATTTGTTGTCTCAATAATTTCAATCTCGATTTTTATACAAAATAATAAATGATAGAGTATTGAAAACTGAAATAATTGTTACTAATTAATTAATTAAACCGTTGAAATGATCACATCAGCGGAACTGTCAATTCTGAATACCAAAAAACGTTTATATTCTGTATATGGGTTAAAAGCACTACCATGAATATCAGAACAATAACAGATAAATCAATAACCCTTTACACTTTCTGATTGTTAAACGGTATTTATTACAACATATGATGAGTTACTAAGACCAATAATTATTCATAAAATGAATTTTTAAAAATATTTTATCTCCTTTTTTCTTGATTATACAAGCTTTTACAGCTTTAGTGAAATATTTGTTACTGTAATTATTCTAGATATAAAATTTTTGTTTGGAATTATTAATCAAGTCATAGATTTCTCAGTTACATTTAAATGTTTTTATTATTTCAAACTAAATTAATTTTGTTAATAAAATATTTAACTTATAAAGTTATTTATAAATTAAAGGTGTTTAGAATAATTATTGGTTCCAGACTGTTAAAACCATAAATGAAAAAATGTTTGTTTTTTCTGATTAGCTTGGATTTACAAGTAATGAATAAAATTATTACAACTCATATATTTAATATTAATTAATAATAATAATAATCATACTTTTTATTTTATATTAATTTTCTTATTATTTACTTTCAAATTTAGATCCAGATTTTTAAATTTAAGTCCTACGATTCACTATGTAGATTTTTAACAAAAAACATTAATTACGTAAGTAAATTTTTTATTAATTTTATATTATATGAATTTCATTAAATTTATTACATCCAAGCAAATCGCTTTTATAAGATCATCTTTTTTTTAAAAAAATACAATATATCTGGTTTACAAATTGAAAATATGTCTATTTAGTAAGTGGCTCCACAGTCACAATATAACCGATTTTTTTCTTACATGAGTAAATCTTAAATTAAAGATAATCACTAATTAATATATGTAGTGTGTTCCATTAATGACAAAGTATTTTATTTTTCAAATAATAAGACTTTTATTTGATATATAAATAAAATTTTCTTTCAAACTAAAGTACACCGATTTCCAATAATTATGGAATTCAACCTCACTCATATGTCCTAGAGCTCGTTTACAGATATCCATTCATTGAGTCCAATTTCCCGTTACTCTTTTACACAATTCATATGGAATTCCAGCAATAGTGTGTTAGATATTGGTTTTGAGAATTTCCAGTGTCTACTTGTTGCTGTAGATCATTGATTTGACATATCCGCAAAGAAAAAATTTATGAGATGTCATTCGCACGAAGGAGACGGACAATTGATTGGTACAGTTCTTGAAGTAAGACGCTCACAAAACTTTAATTTCAATAATTGTATTGTTTGACCACCTGTGTGGCAATTAGAGCCGTCTTGTTGAAAGAACATGTAACTTAACTGAAAATTGTCTAATTACGGAAAAAACCCCTTTAACATGGAAAATTATCTTTCCTCATTTACTGTAATCGGTTTTCCAGCGTCATTAAAGAAGTAAGGATCAATAACGCCTCCAGCATTAAAATAATGTCTTTTGCAATATTTCTGGGTTTGAGTGTAATAAAATCCTACAATTTTGATTTATAAATTTACAAATCCTACAGACCAAAAATTGAACCTCATCACTAAATGTAACTAATCATCAAGTCATTTAAATGTCGCTACTGGAGTCATCTTCTGAAAACACTGGTATCTAGAAATGGAGATTTACACGTTTCGATTGGCAGAATAACTCTTAATGATTTTTCAGACATAGGTGTACATACATACATGAAGTTCCTCAAATTCTTATAGAGAATGCTTTTAAGCATTTATATATATTAATGATAAGTTGGTATTGGATCTACCAAATGATCAATTCTATGATGAAGGTGAAAGGGGGGAACATTATTAAATGCACTATGTCCAGAAAATGTTGCCACTACACTTAATGTTATGGAATAGGATAAAGGAGAAAATGAGTATAGTAGAATTATACAAGAAGATGGTGGCTACGAAGAAGTTTTTGATTAAAACTGTTATGATATTAATGTTAAAGAATTATTTATCCATAATATGATTAATGTCTTTAATGTAGCAATAGAGTGGTCAGAGATTGTAAACTTTCCAGTTCAGGAAATTTACTTACCGTACATATAATATAAATGTTGTAATTTTTTTTACTAGACAATTAATTGTATCTGACTGTATGTGAAGGTTTTGAAAAATTGCAATATTTTTAATGCTGACGAAACAGATTTGTTTTTTAAGCAGCTTCCAACAAAATACATCGAGGTATAAACTAGAGGAAACGAAAGGAGGGAAACATCGAAAGGAAAGGTTCACCGCTTGAGTTTGTGCTAGCTTAACAGGAGAAAAACTTCCACTTCTTGTAATTGGAAAAAAACAAAACAACATATCCATAAACAGATTGATAGTTGCATAGACTTCTAACAAAAAGACATGGATGACTGCGAAAATATTCATAAAATGGTTAAAAAGAAAAAAAATTAATACAGTAGAAAAATGACTCACAAAATAGGTGAGTTCCTTTGCACAACATCTAATGGATCTAGTTTCTCCGAAGATTCCCTATTATTTGACGCTAATTTAGAGGTTCATAGTGACTGCCCAAATTCAGCGGAAGAAATCTTACAGCATATTTTGGCTTCACATGAAATAGAAGATGAAGAGGTAATATAATTAGATGAAACAAATGTTATAGTAAAGCCTTTTATTTCTAGCTTTTTAGAAGCAATAAATGCTTTAGAAACACTGATTCACTATGGTACTGGTACCGCTAACTCCAAAGTCTTAAAATCGCTGATATGGACACAATGTGGATTAGACAAAACGAAAACTGATAAGCGGAGGAAAGCAAACTCAAAATAGACTTTTTCAAATAAAAATTTAATTATTACAATTATTTTATAGTTCTTTTTGTTTATTTATTGTATTTGTAATTAGAATTTTCGATTTTAATAATTATTATGTTGTAACAAATGAAATGTCCCATTTGGTTAAAATATTTGGTTAAAAAGTTTTTTTGTCAGAATCGACACACTTTTGCCATCGTATTATCAGATTTCTTATTCCACTTTCATAAAATTTGTGTCATTGGAATCCAAGAAGTCGGATAAGGAATTTTGGACACCTTCACGGTTGGTGAAAGTTTTATTTGAGAAAAAATGATCTAAATGTTTGAACAGATGGTAATCGGTTGGAGCCAAGTCTGGAGAATAAGCTGGATGCGGCAAGGTTTCATATTTCAAATCCTTGAGATTATTCAACGTTACCTTGGAAACATGTGGCCTGGCATTGTCGTGGAGCAATATAACACCATGTCTGTTAGTCATTGCAGGATGTTTAAAAATTAATTTCCGGTGCATTTCTTCCAGTTCTGTACAGTATTTGTCGGCTGTTATGGTCTCACCTAGATCTAGAAATGAAAAATATTTTACTCCACCCATAGACCTCCAAACAGTTATCATTATTTTCTTTTGGTGCAAATCGAACTTCAGCATGTGACAAGGAGAGTCAGCGACATTTAACCATTGAACTGAGCGTTGTTGATTATTATATATAGTACCACTTTTCATCACAAGTGACAATAAGATGCAAAAATGGGCACATATCATTGCGGATCAGCAGGGAATTGCAAATCTCCATACGTTGAAAATTTTGGAAATTGTTCAACGAATGTGGGACCCATTTGTCGAGCTTTTTAACTTTTCCTATTGATTTCAAATGACGAGAAATGGTCATTCTTGATACGCCAAACACTTTGGCTAGCCAATATACACAAGTTCGACTGTGTACAATACCTTTCACGAATGGTATATTATTTTGATTTACAAAAATTCTTAAATTTAATTAGTTCTTCTTTTTGAATAAATTTAACTTTACATGTTTCAATTTTCATTAAATGGCTTGACAATTATTTTGTGTTCAGTTATTCACAGACACTAATCATATAATTTTCAAAATCAAAAATACTTTATAAAGTCTATTTAACTCCATATTTAAATTTATTACAAGCTTATCTTAATATTTTGTAATATTTCAATTATTAATTGTGATATGATGTGTAGTTTTGACAAGGTTTGTTATTAAACCTACTGGTTTGTAATCCATTCTTTTTAAAAAGCAGAAATAAAACGTCTTTGTTATGTTTAGTATTTGTCGATATTTTCTTTTCTGTTTTATTACTGTGATTATTCTTTGGTTCCAAATAATTTGCACCATAACTGGTTTGGTAAAAAGAATTTCAGAGACCACTAGTTAATTCCAATTTCTATTGGTAAATTCTCTCATATTATCTACAATCATAATATATAGTATTTATCGGGTCATGATTTTTGAATATAACGGTAAAAAATAATACTTGGTTTAATAGATTGGTCAAAAATAATAATTGTTACATTGTTTTAATTTAAGTAAAAAGTTTATTGTTAATTCTTCGATTGAATATTTTTTCTTCACACCCATTAAATCCAAGACATCACCATTGGCTTCCTTCATTGCCATGATCTTAGTTTTCAGTTTCCCAAAAATCGACTCAATTCTTTGAGTGTGAGCTGCAGTCTTCAAGTCAAAAAAATCATGTTGTTGTTGAAAGTTCGTTGAACTTAATTTGCGACATTAGACAACTTTGAATAGGACCTCCACTCATCACTCATTATAAAGGAGGACCTTGCTCAACGATGCTTCTTATAATGGGTAATAATGTAACGGGTTTTCTGTCTCCTACTAACTTCAGAATTGCATCGGATGGACCATCCACAATTATTCTGTTTATTTCTTTTATATCTATGTCTTTATTATCAACATGGAAAAGTTGAGTATTTATATCAGACAAATAACATTATATAATTGACCTGTCAAATAAAATACTTGATGTAATTTACCGGTCAGAAATGATACTTGATAGTCATTTCGGTAAAAAAAACATTATTCCATTTATCTTTTTAAAAATCTGTTATCTTATGTACCTTGTACTTTTGCAATTATTTGTCTAATTGCTTTTGTTACTATTTTCAAAAATTAATAAAGTTAATAAATAGTTTTATATTAAATTTTCTTATGAATATTTGAGTTTGATAAAAGGAATTCATATTTTTTTGAAAGTGATAAAATTATTTTTTAGCACACTGTAAAGGCATATTAAACCTGACATGTATCTGATAAAGATAGTTTTTGTAACTATAATTATTCTTAAAAATAATTATTCTTTTAATTTTCATAATATTCTTTCATATATTCTATTTAATTAAATGTTTTTATAAAATCATGAAAACTTCATTTTGCTGTTTTAAATAATTTTTGGATAAATGTTCATTCTTCATTATATTTTATAAAATTATTTTTGTTTAACATGAAATTTATTGACTTAGTTTACTTCTCAAAGATATAATGGGTGTATTTTATTCCTTTACTCCATCGTGCTTTCAAAAGGTCTTCAAGAGTACTTTTAATATAAATAACTTTGGATGATATTTGATCGCTACTTTACTTTAGATTATTTGAAGACTTTGAATTTAATCACAAAAGATCTATTCTCTCAAACAATGAAACACTAACACAATCGGGAATTAATTTAATTTTAACTGGTTTTGCCACTGAATTCCTTCATAATGGAATGTTGATGCCAAAGGTCTTGAATGAAAGTGAGGTAAAATTGTCCCCTTAATATAGTTACTATTTTTCAATTGAAATAAAGTGAAAATCTCGTCATTAAATAGAAAACAAAAAATCTTTTGTTTTAATAATAAATAAGGTGTTCAAAATTTATTGACACGAGTTTTAATGATTTTTTAAAAATTTTTAGGCAACTAACAATTAATTGATATTTCATTTTAAAATAAAATGTTTAAAATAATAATGCAGTTAAAAAATATATTATTAAGTCATTTGATATTAAGATTTGTAATACCAAAATACCATAAAACACTGCAAAAATAACCATTTATTACTTATAAAAAGTCACTTATTTGCAATTTGTTTGATTGGTATGACTATTGTTCACCATTACAGTTTTTATTTATTCATTATTATTTAAATTTTTTTTCAAGTTATATTTTATCGCATAATTTTATTCATTCATAATAATATTAGAAAATTCTTATATTGAAACAATTTCATTATGACATGAATCGTAAGGAAAAATTGGAAATTGTAAATCTTCAATTGTTATAGAATATTGAAAAAATTTTGGATTTAGAAATGAGTGACAAAAATATATACATGGTTTGCCTGAAAAGTCTTTATAATGGAACCGAAAAAATTTAAATATTGAAATGATATTTTGGATAATTATTATTCTTTATATAAAGGCATCGAAAATA
>JBBMKC010220407.1:0-12267 GCA_037834085.1 Bipalium vagum
TTAGAAATATCATGTTTCTTATTTTAATTTTCTACTAAATTCCTAAAATATCTACTTATCTTTCTGTATTACTACTAATAATAATAATGATAATAATAATAATAATTAATAAATAATAATTACTAATTTTATTTAATTAAAGAGAAGGGTTTTTGTCTTTCACAAATCCTTACATAAAAAAAAGTTTTAAGATCAGAAAGGTTGGATATCTGTATTGGTTGATCCGCCTGGCTTGTGTATTGTAGAAGGGTTTGATGCTTGTGGTTGACGTAGTCTCCACAATAATCAGAAAATGACTTGGATATTTAATAATATTGGTAACTATATATCTTATCGTGAACTAATCACAATGCATTTTAATTATAATTATTTGATTTCTGACAGAATGGCTGAGCATAATTAAAACTCAGTTAAAAAAGTTTTATGAAATTTATTAGGAATGGATCGATAAGAAATAAAAGTCAATATGATAAACCAAAAATGTCAAGATGCTAAAGGAGATCTATGAACTTAATAAGTTTGAGTACCCATACTTATTCTACGTTGGGACATGGAAATTTTTCTAATGACCAGTGTGATGACGTGGAAACCCTTAGTCTAAGCGTTATACCCTAAAGAAGACTTTCTCTGAACAACCTATCCCAAAGTGACCGCCCAGTTTAAAGGAGAACTCTATGATCTCAATTCTAATAGCCAAATTGTGATCACTAAATTTATTGGTAACAGTTATCGATGTGATCATCTGGATTGTGACTTTACATAATTATGCATTGAAGCTTTTGATATTTTGCAAGACTTTTTAAGATAATTTTGAGATAGTTTTCGTGTTGCTGTTTCAATTAAATAAAAAGTCTAGACTTACCAGTTATGGCTTATTTTTGTGAAGAGTGATGTTTATTAACAAACAAAACTATATTATTTTTGAGTCTAATCTGGTTAATAAAAATTTTAACATTACTTAGTGAACCCTTAAGTGATTTGTAATAGGTCACAGGTATTTTGAAATATTTTGAGAGATAAAGTTGATTTGAATATTCAGTCTAGTCCTCAGGAGTTATTTATGTCTTGTATAAAACTTCTTTAGTGAAAAAGATGAAACAGAGAAATGAAAATCAACCTCTATAGGAAATCAGTCGAAATAATACTTGTGAATGCTGTTGATAATAATAAGTAATAATCATGTTTTTAAATATGATAAACAGTATAAATACAGTTGTAGTAATCAGAAAATGATAAAGATTGATTCATTGGTTTAGAGTATTTTAAAGCATATTCAACAAAGTTGACTATTCAAAGTGTGAAAGAGGATATATTCCCTAGAGAAAATTTAAATTTCATTATTAAAAAGCCTCATTCGAGTATTATGGTATCATAGCAGAACAATATTTCTAGAAATTATGTTGATACCAATTCCTCTGATTATGAATTCGGAAAATTTTTAATAGAAAGTTGTGATAGAAATCAGATAGCAATGTTTAGCAATTATTGTGAAATTTGTTGTACGAACTCATCAAGCGATTACGGATGGAAAAAGCATTAGTTCAGATGGAAGGTACTTTGGAATAGATAAATGAAGAAAAGCTTAACAATTTAAATTTAATCAATTTTTAATTTTTTAATTTTTTTCTGTTTGATTTATAATTTAAATAACCTTTTCTTAAAAATTTACATTACTGGTATTTTTAAAAATTGATCTTTTAAAAGTGATTTTTTAAGATATTATTTGCAAATTACTGCATAGTTAAGTTAAATATTATTAATTTCACCGATGTTAATAAATTACTGTATAGTTAAGTTAAATATTATTAATTTCACCGATGTTAATGAATTATATTATAAATAAAATTTTATTAAAGTAAATAAAAGAAAATCTATTAAATGGAAAACATTTTTACATAAGATTTTTGTTTAAAAACATTTATGCAACTGATAAATTAAAAGTTAATAAATTTACCTTATATTTCCGATAAATTATTTACTCAACAAAAATTCGAAAAATGGCAAAAAAATCGTATGATATGCTCTTCAAATTATTACTAATTGGAGATTCTGGTGTTGGAAAAACTTGCATGTTATTTTCTTATGTCGATGGTGCTTATTCTCCCACCTATATTTCTACTATAGGAATAGATTTTAAGATCAAAACAATTGAAATCGGTGGGAAGAAAATAAAATTACAAGTTAGTATTATTTATCTTTTTAATGTAATTAAATAATTAATTTTCAATATTATTTACTGTTTCACTTATCATTTTAATCTCAGATATGGGACACTGCTGGTCAAGAAAGATTTCATACCATCACAATGTCATATTATCGTGGCGCAATGGGTATTATGCTGGTGTATGATATCACGGCACGTAAAAGTTTTGAAAACATTAATCGATGGTTGGGAAATATTCGCCAACATGCTTCAGAAAATGTAGAAGTGATCATTGTAGCAAACAAGTGTGACATGGTTGAGAGAAGAACGGTAACAGAAGAAGAGGGAAGAGAAGTGGCAACAGCCAATGGGGTAAGTGAACTGTTTATGTCTTTGTAATTGGTAATCATTTAGATGACTTGAAGAAAGTGAATTCTTCTCTTTCGCATTTTTATTGAAGACAATCATTTATCAATTTTAATGTGCAATTAAAAGATAAAGTCATTTGACTTAATAACGGACCTATTGATTAATTTCACACAAACATAACTATTATTCATTATCACCTGGTTTAACTTCTGATTGTGCCAGATATTGTTCTTTTACCGCTTTTCTTATCTATAAATCCGATAAGGTAATGACACATTTGTTTTATCGATTAATTGGAAACTTGTCAGCCTGGTCTTCATCTTTGCTTGAGATAAAATATAATCAATTTTGATTTACATAATCAAAATACATTTAAAAATTTGCTTCCGAGTTGCAAAAATGCACATAATCTGAGAGGTATGCTGGAATTCTGATATGCGGAGTCTGTTTCGGTGTCAATTTTGATTAGGCCTTATTTAACAAATTATATCTAACTTTATCGATTTTTCTCATTTTTTCAACAGGTAGTTTTTTAATTATACTTAATTTCTTTATTAAATTAAACTTAATTTATTAATAATAGTTGATTATCTTTCTAAAACTCGTCGGTTATAGTCAAATGGAATTGATAATGAAATTCTCTTCATTTTTCCTGTCTGAAAAGTTCGTGAGTGTGCTGATCAAAATTAATTACGAAATGCGCTAGGTGTCACTTAATAAAAGTAACTTGCACACTTTAATTTAAATTTACGGTGAAATTCTTTCAATGCCTGCTTTAAAAGATCTGTTTTTCTTTTATTAAATCGATCCATCGATCATTTATTTTAATTTTGGTTTTGAGTTCCAAAATATCTCAGTACATATTTTAATGTCTGAGTGTTGTTTTTGTGCATGGAGATTAATTCCAGTTAAAGATTTTTGCTGTAAGAAATGTTCTCATTTGATTATAAGACTGATTTATTGGGTTTTTTATTGATTTGAAGAACGTGTTAAGAAATTTTGTTACTAAAATTCCGTTTCGAGAAAATGTTATTTTTAATTGATTATTACTTAAACCAATATTTTTATGTCAATACTTAAAAATCCATTTTGATTAATAAACTGATATTTTAAATGTAAAATTTGGCAATAAGCTTGCTTATTATTTTAATCAGTTGATCACTATAGTTATGACAACTACATAAAAAACAAAATAAATCGCAATATTTATACTTGTTATCATGTTCGATGACCCTGTTGAAAAAAATGTTCCCAGGTGTTGTTTTTATTGTTTCTCATTCAAATGAATTCCCACAAATGTCCATTGAGCTTTGATATTGGTCTTTTTCTCGATTGATTTTGTTAGTCTTTCTTTTTTGTATTAAGTTTTCTGTCATATTTATTTGTGATTGGTTTTCTCATGTTCCTAAAGTTCATCTATCTCAGCCTTTTCCTACTAAGCTTACATTATATCTGTTTAGTCCGCCTAAACAGATTTTAGTGTTCGATCAGTTATTTTAGAGACAACAGTTTTTCCTTTGTTTGGTTCTTGATTCTCACAATTTCATGTGCCGGATATCCTCGATAATATCTTTTACAATTTCAAATTTTTATTTTATCGATTTCATCGATGATCCATATTTGTTCGATAAAATAAGCCCTAAATTTCTAATATATCTGAAGATCATCAAAAAATTTGATTCTGATAATTTGAAATTGATTTTTTGTTTACACAGCCCGATTATTGTGATTATTGATTACTATCAAGTGTTTTCGTTAACTACGTGTACGATAATCGGGCTCTTATAATGTATTATATTTTGTTTCTATCAAAGAATGGTCGATTTATGATTCAAAAATTTTTTTCACATCTTCATCAATGACAGCTCACTTAAAAATTCATTCAACCATTGCACTGATTGATTAAAATTTTATTTATTCTAATACTATTTTTGGTATTATTTGGTTTTATAATATTAATGAATCTAATTCAAATTTCTTTTCATAAATTATAGTATTGAATTTTAAATATTTATTAATCTATATTTGAGATTATATAATTGATTATTTAGAAAAATTTATCTTACAAGGTATTTTTCTTTAAAAATTTCGAAATCCTATTTAAATATATATCAAAAGATATCGATCAATCGATTTATTGATTATTGTTATATAATTTCCCATTTTTACATATTTAGTGCTCATTTCAAAATTCATTTCGATTTTATGGTGGACTTATTTCTGTTTCATACAATATTTGCATATAATAAAAAATCGTTATAATTCTCTTCATTGAATAAATTGATCAATATAATTGGAGATTGATTTATGTATAATTGATTATTTAAAATAAATTATCTTACATGAATTAAATAAATCATAAAAATATATCGATGATCGATTTATTGATTGTATAATTTCTCACTTTTCACAGATTAAATATATCGAAACCAGCGCTAAGACAAGCGAAAATATAAATATCGCTTTTGAAGAGTTGACAAGGGAGATTTTGGGGAAATGTCCTCGGGAGAGCGATCAATGGCAAAACGATGCTCAAAAACTTCCCAATGTCATGCAAAATAGTTCATACAGGTCCAGATGTTGTTAGTACTGAATTAGACAACGAATCGTCGTTGTCGAATGTGTGAGAGAGGCAGAATCCCAATAGACAGTGCCAAATCACCAAGCACACATCTCCGGAACCTTTATCGAACTTTGTTCATATATACAAAAACATTTCATGTTCCTTTTTTATTTTTTCGAGGACAGGCAAGTTTTGATTGGATGATGATTTGATGAATTTGTCTTTCGCTTGATGTGTGATTGTGTGAGTGTCGTGCATAATGGTGTAAACTATCATTTTAATTATGATTCCACAAATATATACATAGGCTGACAGGTGATACGTTGAAAGGTGATTTAAGTTATTGATTAGGTTCGGAAATCGATTTTTTTTGATGTGTTGATTTTTTTCATTAGTATGTTTCATTGGGTTATTTTTTATATATACATACATATTTAGAAATATGGCTTGCAGTTGTCGAAAACCGGAAGATTGTGTATGTTGGTGTCGAAAATAATAATAAAGACGTTTATATTTTTAGATAATATATTTTTACGGATCTCTCTAATTTATTTATCGAAATTTACATTTTTATGCGATGGGTGATGTGGTAGTCACGTTTGCTTGTCATGCAGTCGAACGAACTCATTAAAACGTGTTTTTTGTTCTCGGAATTCGAATGACAAAGATGAGATAATATGTGAGAAAACTAGATTCTGAGAAACCATCTTTTCACACTGCTGTGTTTCTGTTACATTGTCATAAAATATTTCTGAACAATAAAATTTCATTAAACTTCGAATCATTAACTTTACCACACCGATCAGATTTACCCAGTTGATGTGTTATCAGTTATCAAACGAAAAATTAAAATGTTTACTTAATTCGATGTGATACTCATTCTTTCATTATGTTAGTGGTTCGATAAAATTACATAAGAATCGCAATAACTTATTTTATTACAAATTTTAGTGTAATTTACGTTGAGCCCAAAAGTTAATGAACTTAGTGCACGTATTATTTCATTATTTATCTTTTGCAATGTGGTCCACATGTTTTAGATAAACTCAATTTTGCTTCTGTTTAATACTGTCAATTGATTTGTGAGATGATATAATAAGTTATTTTAATGTCATTCAAGTATTAGATAATTGTTCGATAGGATTTGTCCTATCTTGGTAATAAGTACTGTTAAGAGATTTTGGTGTATATGCTGAAGCTATTTTTACTCAATAAATTAGAAAAGATTTATTAAATTTACGATGTAGATTAACATCTGTTATAATGATTTTTCCTTATTTATAAGAAATATTGGATCATGTTTTTTTTGAATGACTGTCAAAAAAGAAACTTGAAACGTATCACAAAAAAATAAGGTTAGGACTCCATTTTTCTAATAGGATTATTAATAGTCTAAGGATCATGGCTTTGATTTGAAGATTAGGAAAATAATTAAAAATAAAATGATAGGCAATTACTCTCAGGAAACCAACAACGCTTTTATCTATTCAATGTCGAATCTTGGTGGTCAACAAAAAAATCTCACATTTCATCTTCATTTCTGCATAGAAATTAATAACGATAGAATTTGAAACCCCCTTGAAAAATTTTGTGATCTACCCAGGGTCCATCGCTTCTAGCTTCATACTTATGACCCAGAACGTAAAAAAATTATCTGTATTTTTATCCTTTATTTATTTATCTATATTTTTTGTTTTTATTAAAACATAATTCTATCTACGGCTCAGATAGGATTACACCGGAGACTACTTAATGGTCTGAAGTAGTTTGACACCCAAGGCTCATGGGTTAAGAACAAAAAAGGGTCAATAAGTAACCCTCAATGAATGAATCAAGGAATTGTATCCTGACTCATTCGCTAATCTACACGGCAATATTCCTGAGGGTGAAAAGGGATTTTTTTTGTATATATGGTATTTTTCTGAATAATTTAGGGAATTATGTGTTAAGGTAATTGTACATTCTCAAGACTCAGATAAGTCTTTTTTGTCTTGGTTTTCCTATTATGTGTGATAATGATGAGTATGTGTTGTATTCTGCGCTGCCGATGATTGGTGAAAAACAAGTTAGCCTTTTGCTGCAATTTCAGAAATCTTGCAAAAAAATTTCAGAATCCAGGAAGACGAAGACAAGAGTGCAAAGATGATGAAAAAGAGTGAAATAAAATAAGTGAAAAAGAAGATTATGCAAAAGTGTTGCTTTTTTATGGACACATTTATCTAGAGGTATTTTGAATTTTTTAAAATACGATTTTCTTCTAATAGAAAAATATCTATTGTAATTTATACAATTTTTCATGTAGCACGCCAAAAAACACAATCTGCATTCCTTGAATATCGTGTCACAACCATCACATTTATCTAAAATCATTAATAATAATATTGTTATTATAAATTAATTGGTAGCAATAACAGACTGTTTTCTCTTAAAAACAATTGCACGGATGGAACACCCATCGCTATGCTGTTTATAAATTTAATATTCATGTCTTTCTTATCAACGTGAAAAATTGAGATCGGTCGAAAAAGAGACTTGATGTAACAGACCGGTCATAAACGAGACTTGATAGTCATGTCGGTCAAAAAAACATGATCCGAAATATTAATTATTAAAGAAAGTGTACAGTGAAGACTTGAAAGATTGAAAATTATTTTATCATCCGAAGATACATAGTAAAACTTCAGGTCAATAGTGGAATTTATTAAATTTTTTGTCAGTACTTTTACAAGCAAGATTGCAGCAGATTCAAGTGGATCAAACAAAAGAAACGCAGAGACCTTTTGCTTAGTTAGATTTTTTATCAGAAAGTTATCTGATTCGTTCAACGGCTTCATGAATAAGAAAAATTGTTGGATTTCATCAAGCTCAACGTGATACAAAAGATGGCAGTATATATACAGAAAATCACTGTCTGGTTCGCTTTATATGCTGGAGGCGTTATCGGTTCGTACCTTCTCTTCAATGACGATGGAAAACCGGTGGAGAAAGATGCTTCATGTTAAATTGAATACTTTTTTCTGCAATTAGAAGATCTTCGGTTGGATGACTTTGTGAAATTTCATCTGACTTGTGTAAAATTTTAATGGAAAATTGGGTTCAACGAGTGAACATCAACAAATGTGTTCTAAGAAAACACATGAGTGATTTTGAGTTCCATAATTATTGGTAGTCTGTGTTTGAAATAGAAATTTTATTCATATATCAAATAAAGGTCTTTTTATACGAAAAACAAAATGCGTCGTAAAAATTTTAATATCAAAACGTAAAAACCTCATAATTTTTAAAAATCTATCTCTGGGCATTGTTTTATTAAATGATAGACATCCCCAAGAAAAATTTCTTACATACCACAAACTTTTTATTGGCAAAGTTCTTCCTCCAATATTACCACATGAAATAATAAGACCTGTGTGTGTTTCCAATTCATCTAAAAAACGGAACCATGTCATATTTTGAATGATTCTAAGCATTGACTCATAAAAAAAAATCCGAAATGCTGAAAGTGAAGTATTTTTATTCATATTTCTCATGGAAAAAATGATTGGTCCAGGATTAGCTCTCTGAATATTTTGTTGTAAGTTCTTTGATTTCTTTGTATGATTAGTTTTTATCCAAACAGAACCATCTTTGCCTACTAAATCTTTCATGTTGCTTTTATACCTTTTTGATCATTTCGAATACATAAATCCTCATCATCAGTGTGTGGTGATGTATACGTCACACTATCAATATTATCATAATCCCTAACCGTGTTTTCTTCTGAATAGCTTACGTCGGACATGCTGTATGAAATATTTTGTAATTTTTGATTTTGTTGGTTATTCTTGATATTTTTCCACATATTATCGATATTATTATTTAAGCAATTTTAAATTCTTATATTTATTAGCAAATTTTATAAAACTTTCGTCAATTGACGAATCTCGTCCTTTAAGAACAATTTTATTATTTATAAAAATTGAAATGGTGAAAAAAGCTAAAAAATTGTGGAAACATAACACATGCAGAATTAGGAGAATTCATAAAATTTTTAAAAAGTCTTATTGCAGTTTTTCTTAATGGCCTTGGTCCTCCTAGTCCTCCTTCATGGAGCACCCTATAGTAATATGATGTCTTACTAATTTTATATTTATTAATTGTAATTTTTCTTTTTAATAAACTAAATATAGAAAATTCTGCATTTTCCCAAGTATTTATAGATTATCGTTTTCCCATTTTCTACAAGAACTCACATTTAATTATTTTTCAAAGAATTAATTATTCATTTAATTAGGAATTAAGTCTATTGTTCAATAAATAACTTTGTGTATCATATTTATGTTAAATGAAAGTGTACACGTTAATTGCTGCTGATAGTAAATAATTAGTATCCTTAAGGGAAACTCTTAATATTAAAGAGAGTGAACCTAATTATGAGGAAGGTGAAGAAAACATCTTCATAAAATCCTAATTTTTGGAATATCAATTCGTTTTCTCGAGCTTCATTTCCCGATATTGAAATGATAATTATCAAAATCAAGAGTCAAGACAGAAAAGTTATATTCCTTTTTATAATTTTAATAAAAATTTATGAAAATGTTAAAGGTTAGCCGTCTTCCCACAGGTTCATAATATTAGAAAAACAGTGAATCCTCATCGAAATGAAATTATATGGATTTATTATATGATATATTTTGAGCGAAAATGCTCTTATCAAATAAAACTTGTAAATTATTTTCTTTACACAATGAAAATGAAAATAATGTAAAAGATTTCTAATCCCAAAACTCTAATAAGATTTCTTGAGAAAATAATAATTAAAATAAGCCAGCGAAATAAGAAAATAATTATAATCATTATTTTATTTATTTTAATTATATTATTAATTAAAAATATATACGAAGAATATACATTTACTAAGTTCATGTTGCAGAGTTTTTGTCGAAATACTGACCAGGTCGATTCATGTTTTTTCACATTACTCACTCCTCGTCATCTTGTAATTGTTAATAATTTAATATTAATCAAACAAGTTGTTATCTAACTCAAAATCTTATACAGGGTGTTCGGTAAATCAAATACCAAAAAAGAAAAGTTTATCTCTGACGATTTTAATGCAAATCGAAAATTTTTTTTTAAATATAAGTGTAATATTCAAAATTTAAATTTTATATAAACTCAATAATATGGCGGTTAATATGGGTACTAAAATTCATGTTTTAATCCTAATGGCGAGGAATTATGTATCACCAATCATGGTAATTCGTGAATTAAAACTATGTGGAACAGCAAATATTCAAGAAAGACATACAATTACGTCATTATATCACAAATTCCTCAAAAACGCCTCAGTTGAAGAGTGTTCGTCCACTAAAGGAAATAAACAACTAACAGGAAATAAAATTAAATACGTTAAACAAATGTTGTATAATGAATCTTCAAACAGTGTTTTGTTGGTTACACGAGAGGCAAACCTATCCAAATATCAAGCACGTGGAATTATGGGAGAAATTGATTATAAGCCATTCATGATGCATAGTGTGCAACATTTATACGAGGAAGATATACACTCGCGTATGGAAATATCGGGATACCGATTCTTTAAGATCAGACAAACAATGGTAACATTTTTTCTGATGAGTCATTTTTTCACATTTCCGGATTTGTGGATAAGCATAATTGTAGATGTTGGGCACCAACTAATCCTTTCACAATCATTGAAGCTGGTAATTTTTCAGCCAAAGTGAGCGTATGGTGTGCAATGTCTATCACGCCAATCATTGGTATAAAATTTTTTGAAGATAAAACAATCAACGTCAAAATTATTTAAAAATGGATTACCTTTATCTCATCATCCAACGAATTTTGGCGTATTGTTAAATGAAAAATTGAAAAGAAGGTGGATTGGCAGAGGTGATGACCACGTTTTCTAGATTTGAGTCCACTGGACTTTTTTATGGGGTATACATAAAGACAAACTATTACAAAACAAAGGTACATGATATTGTCAATCTGAAGAACAATTTTGAGCCAGACACAAAGTCCAAAAAGAAGAAATTATACAAACAGTTTTTGATGGTATTGTAAAAAGACTAAAATTTTGTATTGTTGTTAATGTTGACACTTTAGAGCAGTATATATAACAATTTTTTGTATGAAACAAAATTGGAATGTGATCATACATTTTTTATAAAAAATGTATTTAATTAAGTTAAAAAATAAGATACATATTACCTTTACTTTAATATGCATATGATTTGCAGGACACTGTAGATGAATTCGCAGCGCAATAAACAAATTCGGAAGGCTAGAATGGTACTAAATTAATTGACAACACAACAACTATGATAAAGTCAATAATGTTTCAATATCAATGTTTATTAATGCTCCTGATACTTCTACAACTAACTAATCCAAATATTTAGACGAATATTTCCAATCACTTCGCCACCTGATTATAGAAATAAAATAAGGTAAACGATATAAATGGATTAATAAAAAAAAATCGATAATATTAATTACTCTACCAAAAGTCAAGCATTAATTGATGCTGGTTTCAGTTGGGATCTCTTGTCTTGGTCTACTTGAGCAACCCTTAACCACCAGTGATCTGAACACAATTTCCGCTAGCAGCAATATATTACACAAATATATCTATTTATTATTCAAAACTGTACCTAGTTCTAGGAATCAATCTATATTTAAAACGGGTCATTCATGCCGCTAGCTCCCAGAACTAGAAGCATATTTGCTCAGGCAGTTTTCAAAGAAATATCTACTGCCTCTCGTCTACATATCAGACAGTAATCGATTCATCCAAAAACTGATCAAATTACTTACAAAAAGACCCTATTCAGAAAACAAAAAAAACAAAGATTAAACTCCCACCAATATGAAGAAAATATATATTCATATTCTTTTCTCAGATCGTACCAATAGTACTCTAAACCATCTGGTTCGCCTAAATCTAATTTCTTCTCGTCATTCCACATCACATTTTCTTATTTCCTCAAAATCCATTTTATCTTTAGTCCAAAGCATTAAATTTATTTTCATTAGATCTTTTACTTTTATTTTTTGAAACCAGGTGGTTTCACCGTTCTTCTAAACTTATCTAATATTATTACTTATCTAATACAATTTAAATAAAATAGTAAAAATTATTATGTATTGACATTAACCTTTAAAATAAATTATTTAGCTTAAACATTAA
>JBBMKC010220418.1:0-12267 GCA_037834085.1 Bipalium vagum
AAAGTTTATAGATGATCACAATAAATTGATCACAATACAATAATCACAAAGTTATTGTTTATTAACTGCGGAATCATCTGTCCTTGATGTTGACGCTGCTGTCGAAGTCCTCTCAGCCTTGTTTGGTCGTAGTCTCCACATTATTATTAATTTAAATTTTAAAAATGATGAAAATCTAAGATCTATTAAATATGACGGCATGATTACATAAAAATTATGATCTCATTTCAGTTTTAACATAAAATGTTATGATTTAAAATTTTTATAAAAATATTCTTAACGTTAATTTAAATAAGAAAATGTAAAGGAAAAAACTGACTTATAAAATTAGAAGTTAAAGAATTTTTATTTAGGGTTTTAAATTTTATTACGTTAAGAATTGAGATTAAATGAAATTAGATTAATAATTATCTGTATAGATTAGAATTTAATTATTTTTCTATTATATTGATTAAATATGTGAGTGGTATTAATATGTCCAAATAAAATTATTATCTGACAGAAATTTTTAAATTATTAAGGTAAGTTAGGCTGACAGCATTGTTTTATGAATAGATTTTTAATTACTTTTGAATTTATTAAAAATGTAAGTAGTATGTGGATAAGATTAACAAAATCAAGAGTATGATTAATTTTTTAAAAATTGCAGATTTTTCAGGTTATGAAAAATTCTAGATTTGTTTTGTGATTATATTTGTTATATTTTAAATTATATTGATTAAAAATGTAAGTAGTTTAATAATTACCAAGTTAACAAAGTTTAAAAATTATTGGTATTTACGATTAGGATTACCATTTAGTCTAGTTAACCCATATACACCTGTTTAGGTTGTACAATAACGATCTATTATCACTCACAAGTTTCCTTTGGCCTAAGAAAAAGAAGAGATTGAATTTTCAAAGGATATGATTTAATTATTTTTATAAAGTTAAATCCATTTTAAATATCATTAATTTTTTTAAATGATTTTTTCTGCATAATTCATAAAAAATTGTTTAGGCAAGTGAAATACAAATAATAAATTTGGAATTTTTACCATTTACGTTTATTTATTCAATGTTTTACTTTCAAGTGCCTACAAGCATGGTTAGATGAATAATCAGAAGAGTTGTCAAGTAATATCTTAGGATTTTTCTAAGCATTTTAAGTAAATTTTTTTTTGTTTAAACTTTCTAATTTCAGTTTTTGCAAAGTCTTAATTTAATTAAAAAATATAATTATATCACTACAAATAAAATATTTAATTTTATAGTAAAAATAAGAATTTATATTATATATAAATTCCATATCATAAATATAATATGTATAATTATTTTGATAGTCAAAATATGTAGCCAACAACGAAAAATTATTTGCAAGATATATAAATTGAAACGGACTGCTGAAACCTCACTCTGCAAGATCAGACCAACGACCGAAAGGGTAAGTACTCATACTTATCTCAGCATCCTTAAGAGTCTTCTCGTGAGATGACAATGAAGTGGATACCAAGAGGACTCTGACACTATGTGGGTTTATCCTGAAGAGGACTGTTCCCTTTACTTGCTTTTCAAAGCGATCATCAGTTTTAGAAAGGTGTGTCACTGTCCGACACTTATAAGCAGTTTGAAGTCAATTGATCTACTATTATCAATCAGTAGATCATTGGATTCATGGTTCTAGACATTTAAATAAATATTATATTTAAATGGCAATAAATTAAGTTTTATCTGGATTATTCACGATAGTTTTAACTTATTTTGTCTCCTCTGGTTGTTCTGATAACCTGGGAAATAACTTATCCTTTGAAATTCGAGGCTTCTGGTAAAAACATTTTGGTTTTCCTGAATGTCTTATTGAGTTGTTAAACTCTGTGATTATAACTTTTATTGTGTTTAGTTAGTACTATTTTTATTGTTGTTTACAGATAACTGTATTTTTTAATGTTTTGCCGTTTTGTTGATTGTTCTGTTGATGGTTTTTTTATTGTTTTGAACTTCTCAAAATAATTCCACATGATCATCTCTTTTCAAAAATTTATTTAAATAAATAAATATGCTTTCAGTTTCGGTTTCCATTTTTAAACATTTCCGTCATTATCTTATGTTTCTTAAACTTCACCAATGATCTTCTTGATAATTTCCAGACTTTCTAAAAACTTTTCTCAAAAATTGAAATTTTGCTAAATATTTGTTATTTTTAAAATTTTGATAAAACTTTATTATTATTTTTATTTTTTACAATAATAATTACTTTTAAAGTTTATATTGAACCACAAGAGTAATAAAACATCAATAAAATCACTTTTTGCTGAAAGTTTAAAATAAATTAAAAGGATATTTCTGCAAAACAAACCAGGTATACATACCTCTTCTGATACCTTTAAAATTTAGACCATTCAAAGCTTCTGGATATTTAATAATAACTTTCTTTCCTGTTTCCATAAATTGTTCCAACTTTTTGTATGGTTTCCAACATTTTCCTGATTACAATAATTTCCTTTCAAAATTATTTCGTAAATTCCACACTAATGGATTTTAATTTATGATAAGTAATTATATTATTACTATTAATAATTTTAAAAAATTTTTATATAAAAATAAGAATTTGCTTATTTACCAAATTCAATGTTTTATATATATGAATATTTTTTGTCAAAATCAACATTATTATTAATAATCTTGACTAAAAATTCTTGAATCATAAAAAACCTTTTTAATTGTTTTTGGTAAAAATTAAAAATTTGAATCAAAGAAATACATTTTCTAAAAAATAAAAATTAATTAAATAATTTTTTAAACAAATATATTATCTAATTAATTAATCTTAAATACTGATTTGTTTTATTAATACGGTACTATAGAAATACTAGATTATAGTGGGAGCAATTATTTAATTTTTGATGGACAATTCTTTAGATGTTTATGGAGTGCGAATCACTCCAAAATTAATAAACTTCAGGAATTGTGAAATAAATAAATCTTATATTCGGGTAATTAATGTTCAAAATATTGGTGCGAAAAATTTAACTGTAAGATTTTATCCTCCACAATCTAAGGTATTTGTTGATAATACTATTCTAATTATTACTTGATTTATAGAACTTTTCATTAATTTGTAAAAATTATGAAAAGATAATATCGTCTGGCCTTAATCATATTTGTTCTCTAAATTTTACAATGGAAGTTGAAGAAAAATTGGCAGACAGATTAATAATAACCGTAGATGGACAAGTTCAAGAAATACCAATTTATGTGTAATTATTTTATTAATATTTATTCTGGGAATTTTTTGAAGATTTTAAGATTAATTAATTAATTCTTCTGGATATTTACAAATTTTTTTAGAGAAAAACGAATAAAATATGATTCTCAATTCCTTGATTAATTTAATTCTTTATTAAATGTTTGTGTCAAATGAATTATATATTATTTTCAATTTTTACAATATAAACATTTATTTTTGAGGATACATAATAAAAATATTTAATTATTATAGAAATATAAATATTTAAAAAGATAAAGAGAATTATATTTTCTAATTACATTTTTGCGCATTCTTATTTTTATATAGGAAAACTCAATTAAATTTAATGTAGAATATTTCTAAGTAATTGAAAAAATCTATATTATAACAATTTTTCAATAATATTGATAGAAAAGTTTTGAAAATAAAAAGAATAAACAATAAAAATTATTATTATTTTTCTACAAAATCTTTTAGCTCAACAAATTTAGTCTAACGTGTTTCTAGTAATTGGATAACTTGATTATAATGACTTTCATCAAGGTTTGCAAAATAATTATCTACATCATCAATTGGTTCTTAATTGTCATGAAAACCATTACTAGAGAAAGGGTTTCACGTTTGGGAAAAGAAAGAAGTCTAATGGAGTAAGCTCGGATGAATAGAATGGGTGATCAAGCAAGATGTATCTCAATTCATTCAATTTGATATTCAATTCATGGTCATTGGCTGGCAGAAAAATGATTATTTTTCTTCTACCAAATTGGTCTTGCATGACTGTTTTCATTCAATTGTTCAATATTGGGAATTAACTGTTTTTCTTCTCTCAAGATAATTTAACTTTTGCATCCTAAAATACAGATACCATAACCTTCCTTACTGATGAAGCATTCTGTGGTACATTTGAACCAGCTTCTATTCACTGTTTGTATTCTATTTTCTGTCTCTGGTGTGTAGTGGTGGATCTACATTTCACCAAGAGTAGCTAACTGGCACCTGAAATCCGTTTTGTTATGAATAAATCAATCCAGATATGATTGAGAAGATCGCATGAAGACCTACAGAATCCAACTAATAATCAAATAAAGTTAGCAGACCATGAACAACGTCGTCTGTTTATTGATTCGTTGCTAGAAATGTGATGAAATAACCCAGATTTTTCAAGAAAATCATTCTGAGTGACGAAGCCCATTTCCATCAGCATGGATATGTCAATAGACAAAATTATTGCATCTGGGGATCTGAAAACTCAAAAAACATAGTCGAAAACCTTGTTTATGCACAGTGATTGACAGTTTAGTATGGTTTTTGGGCTGGTGATGTCATTGGCTCAAAGTTTTTTGAAAATGACACTGGTGTGATCCTTATAATAAATGGTTTGCGTTATCAAAAGATAGTAATAGACTTCTTTTGGCTGGAAGTTGAAGTAAGAACACAGAAAAATTCTATTTCCAACTGGACGGTGCTACATATCACATAAACTGAGAAACAATCACACTATTGCAATCAATGTTTCCTGCACGTGTCATCTCTCGAAATGGTGATTTTAATTGGCCTCCTTGATCTTGTGATTTAAGTCCATTAGACTTCTTTCTTTTGGGATACCTTAATGATATAGTTTACGCTAGCAGACCAACGACAGTGGAACAGCTAAAAGACAAAATCAGATTTGAAATTAGTTGCATAAACTCAGAAATGTGCGAAAATTTCCTCAAAAGAATGAGTATTTGTAAGAAAAGCGGAGGCGACCATTTGTTAGATATTGTGTTTCATATTTAATCTTGGACTTTGTAATTTGATTTGAAGTAAAAAAATAATCTTGAAATTAAACTGTTTAAAATCAAACGGTTTATTATATCTTTTTTCCGTTTTGAACACCATATTGAACTATAGTCCGTTCCACAATATAAATCCAACTTGGATTTAAACCTTTTATATCCAGATTTCCGTCTGCTCCTGATCTAAAGATCGATGAAAAAATAGATTTTGGCGTAGTGGTGATGGCCAACAAAGTAATCTCCAAGCAAATCTCCATTGTTAACGAAGGATCGAAAATGGGTGAATTCAAGTTAATTTATAGTGGAAGTAAACCGTTAAATATTGTTCCGAGTGAAGGTTTTGTCTATCCTCTTTCATCTGTATCTATCCAGGTAAGGTCTTTCGTGGTTGGACAGTTATTATCCAATTTCGATTTTAGATTGAATATGTTGCACACGAAGCTCAATCGATAAACGAAAAATTGAAGTATGTCTTCATGTCAATTGAATCTCAAATATGGATCTGATTTTATTTTTAGTATAAACTTTGATGGTCAAGATCCGTTTTACATTACAGTTTGTGGAGAAGTTGTCAAAAGAAGCTTGGAACTACTGAATATTGATTCGGAGGAAGGAAATCAAGTGCGATGTATTAAATTCCCATATACTTATTATGGATCTGATCGATCTGAAATGGCTCTTTTGTTCAACAACTCTCCTGAAAAGATTCAATATGTTGCTATTCTGCAAGAAGATGTCGTTGGACAGGAATCGGTAATCTATTGCGCCTACAGGAAATTCATTCATTCATTTTAGGGATCACACATAAAGATAACGGCATCAGGTATAAATCCAAAAGAGTGCACAAATCCGCTCACATCGATTTTCACAATGTATCCAAATCAAGGCAAATTGGAACCTTATGAAAAAATCCCAATTCTTTTTCGATTTAGTCCCAGATGGAATTCTCCGAAACAAGCTTTTATAAAAACTCTTGAACCACCACTACAACAAACCTTTGCTGTTTTTATTAAGGTTCAAATAGTTGGAAGCGGTAATTTTTATTTAATTAAATTCGATTTTAAAACACTTGTTCCCAATATTTCCTTGATCTTTTCCTTCAGGAACTGACTCAGATTCATTAGCAGAATCATCAGCTAATAAAGAAGATTCTCTGACCAAAAGTCAGCAATTGGAAGTTGCTGTCACAGGCACTGCTGCTCCGGTTTTGATAGAAATGGAACCAAGTACACTTGACTTTGGCGAGTGTTATGAAAATAAAAGAATAATGGGGAAATTTATTCTTTACAACCGATCCTCTCTTCTATCCTGTTTGATAAACTTTCCAAGAGAAGCACACTTTATTATCGATCCAAAATCTATTCGAGTTGGACCAAATGAAAAGATGGTTATCAATGTTGTTTTCAGTCCAAAACAATATGGTATATTAAATTAGATTATATATTATAATACTACATATAAATATATGCAAATAATATAATATAATAAAAATAAATACTACTTTTACTACTAGTAATAATAATAATAATAATAATAATAATAATAAAATTTTAAAAATATATATACTTCATATATTTTGCACATTTCTCAAGGATAACATTTATACCAAAAACTCTCTGAAATTCTGAAATTCAAATTTTAGCAATATGAGAAATGTAAGAATACTAAGACAGTTTCAGAACTTTATTTAACTACATATGTACCATCTTGGTCGACAATTTCTTGCCATTTCTTTGGTAAAGCTTGAATTTCGCTTCTGTAGAACTGTGATTTTTCGCTGATTTTCTATTTATTAATAAAATGCCAAACTTCTTTAAGCAGCTTGAGTGATGTGATTATTAATTTTATATAATTGAAATATTTAATCTAATAAATCATCAATATAAATATCTGTCGCCGCCTATCCACAAAATCTGCGGAAAGTTTTTAGACAACCCAATATTATTGTGAAAAGATTTAAATATTGAATCAATCAAAAAGATCACTTAGAATTAGAAAAAAAATATAAAATTGGTTTTTTTTATTTATAATTAATAAAATTAATCTTAAGAATAATGAAACAAAATATTGAATTTACAGGCAACTTCAAAACAAAACAACCAATAAATGTTTTGTCATACGTCGTAGATCCTGACAGTCCTTTCGTTGAATGTGAAAAAACCATTTTTGAACAATATATTACATTTTTTGGATCATGCATATCCGGCCAAAAACCAGATCAACCAATAAATAATCGTATTAAATTTAATTGCTGAATTTATTTATTGATATTATCAGATTCTTTAAACAATGGAAAGTATGCTTCTGAAACCTGCTTCACTGACCTGGGAGTTAAGCCCCAAACGGGACCAGTCACTGCCTATGTAACTGTCGATGCTTTTGCTAGTGGTGGCGTGAAAGGTTCCAAATTATTTCGATGTTCAGATGCCACTGTGAATCCTTATAATAATCGTACTGCATTGATTGCTTTTCCTAATGACAGAGCAACAAGTATAAGGCCATCTGATCAAAATAAAGAATACAGGTTTATTATTAACAATTTTATTTTCTATTATGAATTTTATTATTATTATTATTATTATTATTATTATTATTATTATTATTATTATTATTATTATTACTATTACTATTATTTGTTGGCAGCAGTTGAGGAAAAATTGAATTTTTGTCGAGAAAAAAATAATTTTGAAATATTTTTTTGAAAAATATATTTTTTGACTGTCACTACATTAAAATGTTTCAGTTTTCATTTATCGGACTTCAAAGTTATTAATGACAATTTTGATCTGAACTAAAATTTGAACATTATTTAACACTATTCAAGATTATTCAGTAACAATAATATAATATTACTTTTGAATAGTAAATAAATTATATTTATTTATTTTAAAATTAGGCATATCTTAAATTTTCTTAGTTCTTTGTTAAAAAATAAAATAACATTAATTTACCTGATAAATCATTTCGTGTTTTTTGTATAGGACGATTTTTAAAAGAATAAAACGATATAATTATGTGGATCCTGATTATGCTTATAATGATGAGGAAATGAGGCTGATAAGGCAGCATAAAGATACCTACCAAACCTTAATTCGCAAGCAGCAGTTGTTAAAAAAGATTTCTCAACTCAATTCCAAATTTGCAGCTTATGAAGATTATTTAAATTTAGGAATAATTCCGGGAAATGGATTAACTCCCCCAAAGTTAAATGCAAGTGAGATTAAGAAAGAGAAGAAAGGTAATAAAATATATATATTATTAGTTACAGTATTCTTATGAAAATAACTTTTTGTAGAAAAATCTAAGATTGATACAGATTTTACCCTGTTAAGTAGTAAAGATTTGAAACAATCTGAGAAAGAAGTAAATACAACCAAAGTCTGCATAAATATTTTCATTTATTATTTAATTAATGTTTAATTCAAGAGCCATAAGTTTAATGCTATTCCTACTACAAATGAAGAAAAGTCTCAGTGCTCAAAAGTTCTCACACCTCAGCAACTTCATAAAATCGTTATTGGTTAGTTTTGTAAAAATCACAAATCAATTTTTATTATCTTTTAATTAATTATTTGTAATCATTGTTATTGATTATTAATTAATCTTTTTATTGGTAATAAGATTATTAATTTTAATTTAGGACCTGGTACTATAAATTTTGGCGATATTTGTGTTAGATCTTCTTCTAATAAGGAAATCACTGTTGTAAACAACCTAGATCAGATCATACATGTTTCCATTTTGATTGATTGTAAAGAATTAAGGCAGAGTAGTCCTTTATCCCAGATTATACCAGCCAGAACAAAATCAAATTTTCCGTTGGTTTTCGAATCAAGTAAAAGAGGAAGATTCCAAAGGTATTTTTGATTAAAAATCAATCATATTTATTAAAATAAAATCTATCTAAATGTTACATGAAATTTTAAATGTCTAACCACATTTTTTGATATTGAACCTTTTCATAAATAATAATTTGTTAATTCTTAGGAAATATCAATTTTATAACTCAAAAAAGTATATTTTTTTAATCTGGTTAATTCAAGATTGATTATTATTTTTAGCTACGGCAATTTCACTTTTGATATCTGAAATCATAACAATTAAAAACGATTTCAAAGTGTATTCAAAAAAATTATTTACAGATAACTTTACTTTAATCGTTTTCCCATTTTTAAAATTTGATAACATTTTTATATAAAAAATTAATAAGTTTAACAGAAAAAAGTTTGTACAGAAAAAAGTTTTTAATAAAGAAAGGATAATTAAAAATTTTACAAGATTAAGAGTTTAAAATAAATAATAATTAATTAATTAAACTTATAATTTTAATCTTATATTTTTAGAAATAATAAAATATTAGTATAATTGAAAAGTCTTTGTCATTTCAGCTTCCATGGTTCATATTTGCTTATATTAATATATGTTTAATCAAATCAATTAAGAATCAAATAAAAATGTAAAATTAAAAAATAGGTACTATACTTTACTTACATTAATACTATTACATTACTAATGTAATATTACTAATACTTTAGTATTATTAGTAATTATAAAAATTCAAAATGGCCGGAAAAAATATTGTACTTAATGCTGTAGAAATCCGAATATTAATTGCCTACTGTTTTAAAAAGAAAATAACTGCAATAGACATCGCCAATGAAATTAATTATTTTTTGAGACCAAATAGTGTGGCATACTTAAGCATTACCAGCTGGTTCCGTAAGTTTTGGACGCGAAGAACATCCATTGACCATCCATGCACAGGTTGCCCAACAGATGTGACTACTGATGAAAATGTGGTTGCTATTTGAGATCTGATCGACAAATATCCCCGGATAACTATAAATCAAATGACACAAAGGATGAAAATCTATAAAGAGAGAATAAATAATATTCTACATAAATGCTTGAAAACCAGATATCTTTGTGTCCAATGGGATCGTTCTAACACCCGAGCATGTGTAGATCCGTTTGAAAATGTACCAGGAAAACTTTGATACATTTTAATTATGAGGTTCCAACATTTTAAATAGATTGGTGATTAGTGATAAGATTTGGATATATTTTATGACAATTTTTCATCACGTGAAACAAAGGTATGGGTTCCTGAAGAAGATTTTAACCCAAAAAAGTCAAACTCAGGGATTCACGTGAAGACAATGAGTGCTGTATTCTTCCGTTCGAGATGAATTGAGAAGATTACCAAGTTGGGAAAAGATCAAGCAAGAATGATATACAAATATCTATTTGTCTCGAGTCTTTGCAGCAATTTCTGAGAGCCGCCAGAAGTATGGTATAAAGGGAATAAATCTGTACCATGATATTGATCGTCCTCATAAATCTTCAGTAACAAACAAATATCTGAATGATACAGTGCTCGATATGCTTCAACACCCCCTTATAGTCCAGAAGTATCTTCCTGTGACTTTGGATCTTCAAGAAACATTTAGGGGGTCGAAAGTTTGTGACAGAAGAGTTGGAAACAGTTGTTTTTTCCTTCTTTGACACCATCCCTTCCGAGGACTGGTGCAAAGTCTAATCGACACAAATGGAAACATTGAATGAAATAGTGTATTAAAGTTTTGGGAGATTACTTTTAATGATTTTTGTAAAAAAAAATAAGCTTTTTGTCTTCTCATGTATGCTAAAAAATTTTCAATTATAATAATAAAACTTGATTAGTTCATTTAATTAATATAATTCTTAAATATTAATTCTAATTATTAAAATAAGACCACACTTGAAATCGAAAAATGTCATTCCTGTAACACTTTATACTACCATAAAAACTTCGTAACCCTTAACTCGTAATTTTACTGACTCTTTCAATCACATGTTCTAATAATTGAATTGAAAAAAGTTTATTTGATCAGTACAAAGTGCAAAATTCAAACTAATGTCCAAAATAAATACAAAAACAATAAAAAATTGATTCCAACTCTCACGTAGATAAATCAAAATGAAAATAAATAATCTATGAATATGAGAACAAATCAATTATGACAATAATCAACTGTAAATTATCAAAATGTGAAGAATTTTCAAATATATTTAAATGGAAAATAAGAAAAACAAGAAATAACAATGAAATAAACGCTCAATGTTTTTATTTATTTATTATTTTATTATTAATTTAAAAAAGTACATATATACGTACAGTAAATAAAAACCATTCATAAGATACAAAATTTTCAAAACCAGTTCAAAAATTGCAAAAAAATTAAATATCTTAAATATTTTCAACTATCTGAGGACAAAAATTGTTAAAATTTATCATAATAATTTTTTTAGTGGCGCTAAAATTGATTTGCAATATTCTTTGATAAAACATTAAATAATTATTTTTTAATTTAGAAATGGAAGAGATAACTTTTGAATTAACACAAGAAATGAAAAGCCATGCAGTTATTGTTGCATTAGCCGCCGGACACAGTGACTTAGAAATTTCCAAAATTCTTAATGTGATCAGATCGTTTTTCAATAAAATTAGAAAGGAATGTTTGGCATCTGCTCGAAATGTTTCCTTTATATCTAAAAGAAAAACACATTCCTCACGTTCAGACATTGTCAGAAATGTTAATTTTGTTCAATAAGTCCATGATGTTGTTCATGAAAGTTCCAGAACATCAATGAGAGAAATTGCCAATCGACTATCGGTTTCTGACTGAATATTAAGACGAACGGTACACAATGATTTAAAATGAAAGTCCTACGTTATGAGAAGAAGATATTTTGTATCGGCAAAAGCAAAGAAAATAGTTTAATCCGCTCGAAACAAAATCAAGCATCCTGATCATCCAAACATGCTATGGTTCTTTTCTGATAAAAAACGTTTTACTCAAGATCATAAGGTTAATAGGAAGAACGATCGATGGTTGTGCTCCAGTGCTTCTAGGTCCCTAATGTTATGCACACCAAGTTTCCATCATCTTTAATGAATTGGGTGTTGTCAGCAACTAAGGTCATGTTACGTCTCCGTATTTCTTTCTACAGGGACTTAGAATTAATGCACCTCTTTATATTGACTGTCTGGATACATATGTGAAACCCTGGATTGAAAAAGTTGCCCATGGAAAGCCTTATGTGTTTCAATAAGACTCAGCTCCCTGCCATACAGCATTAAAAACACAAAATGGCCACCGCTAAATTTTAATGACCATGTTACTCCAAACTTATGGCCACCTACCTCACCCGATTTAAATCCTTTGGACTATTTCGTATGGGGCGTCGTAGAGAAGGAGACGAACAAACATCCTCATAATA